>CM059290.1:12469130-12699130 GCA_030340665.1 Neosalanx taihuensis | reverse complement strand
GGCTGTTGAGAGCTCGAGTTCTCCGGAAGCACCTCTTAGCTCTCTACATTAGGAGCTTGTTATGAAGCCCGCACCTGCGTGAGCTGGGAAGAGGCCTCCCGAGCGGACTGGCAGCCAGCAGGGCTCAGGACTGACTAACGAGGGTCACTCTGACCTCATCATGGGGTCCAGAGGTGGAGGTCCTGCGGCTGGTTCTTACTGTGTAACGGGGGAACACCGTACCCTACCCTCCACCCGCCTCCACCCTCTGGGGGTTGGTAACCTGCATCCTAAACGCTCAGATGAATCCGTCCCTCCACACCTCCCCCCCCAACCCTCCATCCTGACCTGAGAGATTCAATCAGCAGGCCTATCCAGGGTGCAGTTAATCACTCCCTAACACGCACGCACGCGGTCGGCCGAGCAGATGACCTACCGAAGGCGAGGAGGGAGGGACGGAGGGGGCTGATTGATGTGCGCGCTTGGCAGGCGGTGGACGGGGCTTTTCTGGAAGCGCGGTGAAAGATGTGCGCGAGGATGTCCTGACGAAGGGATGAATGGTTGGATAAAGATGCCAAACATTGACCAGTGGGCGCAGCGTCCAGACCGGCCACCCATCCGTCATCCCCCCCTCTCATCGCTCCGCACCTTCTCTTCCACACGGCGGCTCCTTTCTCAGCCGCTTCCTTCTCCACCCCCCCCCCCCCCCCCCCCGCCCCCCGAGGAGGAAAAGCGCCATGAATATGGATGCTGTTGAAAAGCGCATAAGCCATCAATAGCCATACAGCTCTACATGAAAAACAAATCAATTTTTGTTTCTGGACTCGGAGGATACGCCTGTCCCTGAGAAGGTTGTCTTCAAACAGTTGAGTTTCTCTGTGAGGTGTGTGTGCATGTATGTGTGTGTGTGTGTGCGCGTGAGCCTGGTCCTTGTCATTCTGTCAGTCTTTGACAGTGACATGGGATGTTCCCGGGGTCACTCCTCCCTGTGATGATTACAGACCACGCTCGTCTTGGTCTCTAAAACCCCCCCCCCCCCCCCCCCTTCTCTCTCTTCAGTGTCTCTCTGTCGCTAGTCCCTCACTCCCTCTTCTTCCCCTCCTTTCCACAGTCTCTCTCTCTGTTCTCTCTCTGTCTAATCTCCTTTTCCCTGTCTAGATTTCAGTTTCCCAGTTCTTGTTGAATATCCTCCAGCCTCTCTTTAGTCTGGAATCTTCTTTTTCCCAGCCTCTCTGGTTCAGACAGAAGCAACCAAGGGGAACTACTGGCCAATATCAAGGCCACGCAAAACTATCACTGCACACCGCTAATAGTATCGTTTTCTCCACCTGCCTCTAATGGAATATTGAAGATGGTAAGGCTTCATGATGGCCTCTGTTTTTCAATACACGGCGTCTTCGCTCGTCTGACAGGCACACACACACACACACACACACACACACACACACACACACACACACACACACACACTGCTACACATCTCCAGCTCCCTATACAGCCTGTCCCAGAGCTTGGAGAAGACCAATATGTGCACTGTCCCTCAAACACCAAGTATCCCACTGTGAGTGTGGGTTTTAATGCGTATCCACAGTAAACCCATATGTTTGTGTCCCATCTGGGCTTTCTATGCAGATATGTGTTCTAGTATTACCTCTATCCAGAGGACTCGGTGCCAGATAAGTCATTGGCTGCATGCTGATGTCCATCTGTGATGACAGTTTAAGATGGAATTCCCAGGTTAAACAGGTAAAAAAAAAAACCACTATGGTTTAATCTTTGATATTTGCCCACCACTTTGAACTGTAGATTTGGTATATCATAGCAGAGGCAGACCGTTCTGTGGCGTTGCCTTGTTGGCGTTTAGATTGGAGGATTGAGACTCATTTAAGGGGTTAACTGCTGGAGGCAAGATCATAAAATGGTTGTTTTGTTGCACAGAACCTGAAACAGAACCTCAGGACTGGAGGTGGTCTCAGATCTCTCTAGAATCAAACGTCTCATTGAGGAAGCAGAACAAATCCATGGCAGCGTGTCATAGAGCAAGAACTCTCCCGCTGGCTCTCATTAGACTAGCCTGCCTGGCAACACGGAAAACACCCATTCAATCTCCTCCTCCTCTGTCCTCCCCCTTCTTCCAGCGATCGATTCTCCGTGTTTTTCCTCCAGATGAAGCGGGGCCCTCTCCCAGCCCGTCGGGACTAATTGAGTGTTTCAGCGGTCTCATGTGTTTATGTCCTGATCGATGGAGCTGTGTGGAGGGGGGAGGGGGTTCTGCCTGGGGCCGGGGTGCGAAGCGCTGGGAGTGCCTGTATCCACACCTCCCTGTAGGGCTGAGGGGGAGCAGCACAGAGACCTGGACCCTCCTCAGCACCGCCTGGTGCTTCCGGAGCCTTCCTTCCTCCGCACTTCATCAGAACTACAAGAGCGGACCCCTTCAAGGGAGCTTCAGCCAGTTGAACCTCTCTCTTCCTGCAGACACCCGAGCCTCTCTATCATCCCTTTCATCCAGGCAGGGGTGAAACTGGAATCCCTGTTCCACCGAGAGGACGAACTACAGGAGAGGAGCAACGTAGAGCCAGGTGGGGGCAGTGTTGAGCCCCGTACGGAGGCACGAGCGCGTGTCACTGCCGTTACGCACCGCGCGTCTGATGGAGATGTTCGTGCACGAGAAAGATGAACATCTGTTAGGACGACAGAAAATACAAAGGATCGTCAGCGGGGGAAAATGATCGAGCATCGTTCCGCCTAGTGCTGCAGATTCTGCGAGAGCCTTATTATACAGCGGCCTATTAATATCCCAGCCTTTAATTGGTGTTTCGAAAGATTCTGTTGGTGGGCAAGGAATGCCCCCTGTCGCCCCTCTCTGCGACACCCCGCAGAGCTTTATTGGGAAGCAATGTTGTTCTCTTCAAAATGAATGGGAAATCATTAAAACTCAGTTGCTTGTGCCAAGCCACCCCATCAAGACATGCATTTATTTAGCATGTTTTCATTAGAGACAAATCACACATTTGTTTTTGTTTTACGGTTCAACTCCGTCCGATTCTGGGATTGTTTGTGGAGACGTGTCATGAAGCAGATTCTTCTCAAGTTCGACAGCTTAAGACTTGCCATCATTCCTATGAAATATAACTTCAGCAATATAGCCCCAAATCTTCGGATTCACTAAGTGTAGTCGTTCAGCACCCATTTCAGGATTGTAGAACACACAGACACACACAGGGAGAGGGAGATATTTACACACACAGGAGAGGGAGAGTCGGCCAAATGCTTTACTGCATGCTATCAGTGTGACATCACACTGCTTCAAACCTGAGGGGATTCGCATGGCAGTTATGCACCTGGAATCTGCTCATTGAACATACAGGCTCATGCATTATTCAGTAGCTTCTCTCTCAGCCAAATATATCCCCATAGTGTTCAGTATATCTGAATGAGTAAGCTACTGAACCTGTAGTAAGCCGATTTTATAATGTAATATTTATTTAAAATATTTGCGATCGTGTCAAGGTTCACCTGTACAATTGAGTCAGACTGTCCTTTGACCCGATGTAAACCTGCCAAGGTTACCATGGTAACCAGGGGTTAACGGTCACGGCTCATCCCCCCCCCTCCCACTATCTTCCACGTGATGGTTCCTGCCTGTTCGCCTTATCAATCTGCCGTGGAGGGAGTCACAACTCGGTGTTCGTTGGGCCTCCTTCCCTCCCCTCTAAGGCTCTGTTCTCTGAGAAGGCACAGACCACACCTCCTACTACCAATGGATGTGTATATGTATGTATGTGGGGGTGTGTGTGTGTGTTTGTTTGTGTCATCGCCGGCACGAGCAGCATTCTCCCACCTTCTCAGCTCGCTCTACCTGGCCGAGGGGGAAGAGGGAATGGGGGGGTGGCGGGGGGGGGGGGGGGGGGGGAGCTTCCCATGGAAATTTCCATAAGTCCCGATTGGCTGCCATGTGGGATTTGATGTCATCTATCACCTCCCACCAGGCTGGGAGAGATACAGGCTACACACACACACAGCACGTCACACACACACCTGCAGCCCCCAGCATCGGGAAGAAAACTACACCTGACTCCCATGCCAGGCAGGCTGGGGGGGCAGATGTGTGTGTGTGTGTGTGTGTGTGTGTGTGGGGAGTCTTTGAACATTTACCAGCAACTGTACATTGGTATGGATGCAGTAATGATGATGTGTTCTTCATCAAGTTTTTTGTTGTTGTTGTTTTGACGGCATGTCAGAGGAAGATTTGACACATCGAGGATGACTCGGTTTGAAGTGTGCCGTGTCGTTGGGATCCACAGTGTTCCGAACAGACCGCTCCTTCCTCGGCTGGTGGGGGCCCTTGGACAGCGGGCCCTCAGCCTGCCGGCTCCCCCAGCAGAGCTGCGCCCTTAACGGCAGCGACAGCTCCATAACGGATCGCTTTTTGGAAACATTACAAGTGCCGGAGCCCTGCCTTTATCTTGTGTGCCTGGCCTTTCATTTAGAACTGATCTATATTGACCCTGGGAAAACACCGAGAGGGGGTGGGGAGGAAGACACCCTGCATGGCGCTGAGTTCTTGTCAGGAGGCAGTGAATGGACGGGCGAGGGTAGGAGCGGGAATGCCAGCCGTTTCCTCCTCCATTAGAGGCGGTCGGTCTTGTTTTTCCTGCCTCTGAAGCGGATGTGGAGCGAGGAGGCGGCGAGCGCTCTGCTTCTGAGGCTTCTGTCATCTCCTCTGACTCCCCCCCCCCCCCCCCCTGGCACCGCTTCAGAGTTTAACACAGCAGCAGTCGGTAAAAAAGTCATTCAGCAGACGCTCTTATCCAGAGCGACTTACTGCAAGTACAGGGACATTCCCCCCTGAGGCAAGTAGGGTGAAGTGCCTTGCTCAAGGACGCTATGTCACGTTGCCTTAGTCTGGAATCAAACTGCCAATCTTCTGATCTCTGGCCCGACCCTCTAACCACTCAGCCACCTGACTCTCCTATATTACATTTCCCCTATATTACAATTCAGTACGAAATGTTACCAATTCTTTTTAACGTGTATAAACTCCTCGCAATAGATTACTTTACTAACGGGGATGGCTGTTTTCTCTTGTGCGTGTGTGTGCGCGTGTGTGTGTCTGTGTGTATCTCTCTGTGTTTGTATCTCTCTCTCTGTGTGTATGTATCTGTGTGTGTGTGTGTGTGCTTGTGTGTTTGTGTGTATATCTCTCTCTCTGTGTGTATCTCTCTCTCTCTGTGTGTATGTATCTGTGCGCGTGTGTGTGCGTGCGCGCAGATGGAGGAGGGCAGCCGCGGTGTGCCCCTGGGCACGCTCATCGCCCTGATGGTGGAGGAAGGGCAGGACTGGAAGCAGGTGGACATCCCGCCTCCGCAGGCCGCAGCTCCCCCTGCTCCCCCCGCTCCCGTGGAGCCTGCCCCGGCCCCTGCCCCGGCCGCTCCGCCCCCGCCTCCTCCCGCACCAGCCGTCGCAGGGCCGTGAGTACCCCCCTACCTCCTCATTCCCTCCCTTCCCTCTTCTCGTCACCGCGTGTTCCATGACGCTTCTAACCCCCGGAGCTTCTGCTGTGTGTTTGAATAGCAAACTGTTCGCTGTTCTTTGCCCTCATGTATGGTTCAGTCACCCAGCGTGTTCCACCTGCCTGCTCAGCATCTTCCACACGTCACAGCACGGACGCTCCTCCCCCCACCACTGTTGACATCTTCAACAGCAGCATGGGGCAGAGAGGGCATGAGCAAAACAAACCAGGGGCAGGTTCTGTTTGATTTGAAAACACACTTTTCCCTTTTGTTCTATTTCCTTTTATTATTATTATTATTATTATTTTCATCCGTCTGTCCTAACATGTCCTCTGGTCCAGCATGAAGAGCGTTGGGCTGGTGAGGTCGTGCCGGCTGCTTATTAAACCGGACGGGGGGAATTGACACTTAAAAGGCAGTCTACTCCCTTAAGTGTCTGTTCAGCTGACTAGCAGCGCTCATTATCTTGGGGGGGGGGGCTGTTGCGGCAGCATCGTGCGGTCCCGGGGAAGGTTGACAGATGAGAGGGGTGGGTGCCGACGCCCGCAGACGGTTCGAGACCGTCTCTGTACGTCAGCCACCAGCCGCTGTGTGGATAGGCGGTCGTCTTTACCCAAGCCGAGGCGTGACGTTCAGGCTAGACCGGGCCTGCGTGAGGGGTGGGCTCTGGGTGATTTTTGCATTGCAAGTGCAGGAGATTCTCTAACTCTCTCTCCCCCCCCCACTCCCCTCCCCTCCTCCCCATGTGCAGGTTGCGTTTGAGTCCAGCAGCAAGGCACATCCTGGACACGCACGGTCTGGACCCTCTGCTAGCCACGCGTACCGGGCCCCGGGGCCTCATCACTAAAGAGTGAGTAGGGATTGGGGGGAGGGAAGACAGCAAGAGGGTAGGAGGTGGGCGTTTTGGGGGAGTCGGCAGCGGTAATGGGGGAGGGAATCCCATAAACGAAGGAGGAAGAGAGAGTGAGTGAGGTGATGATGATGGTGGTGGTGGTGGGTGAGAGACGAGGAGAGAGAGAGGAGAACAAGGAATGATAGACAGCTACCAGGTGATTTAACCCTGTTATGTAGGGGTGTTTTCACACCCGAGAAAAAAAAAAACTGTGATGCAATGCAACCTGCCTCACGCACACACACACACACACACACACACACACACACACACACACACACACACTCCCAGTAGACTGTAATGGCCTCCCGCTGTCACCCGGGGCTTGATGGACCGCTCTCGTTATCCACCTCACACCCTGCTGGGGAATCTCATTAAACCACAGCTGTCGCCATGGAAACCTGGACAGGCCGCTGGTCATGGAAACAGAGCTGTGTGTGTGTGTGTGTGTGTGTGTGTGTGTGTGTGTGTGTGTGTGTGTGTGTGTGTGTGTGTGTGTGTGTGTGTGTGTGTGTGTGTGTGTGTGTGTGTGTGTGTGTGTGTGTGTGTGTGTGTGTGTGTGTGTGTGGGTAGATTTCAGTGAAGATGGAAAAAATGTGCTTATTGTTTAATGATTTTTCTGTCATCCAGAATGGCTTAATATATTGGTACCTACAATTTGTTTTAGCCCCAGTCTATTGATTACTGTCAGAATAAATCTTATGTTAGCCCTGTTTAGTGCTCCATACAGCCCTCTGCGACTTTACTAAGGATAAGTTAGGTAGGTAAGATAGGTAACCAGTTGCACATCTCTGTTACGGGAAAAAAAGGCCCAATGAATAAATATTATGATGCCATTATATTTAGTGTTAAGTAAAAAAAACTAAGAGGAACCCCCCCCCCCCCCCCCCCCCAATATTTAGTTGTTTTATTATAAAAGCTATCAAAAAATGTTAGAGAGAACAGCCAGGCTCTCACATTCATCCGGTCAGAAGGGGACACGCACTCCTGAGGGAAAGGTACGGACCATGCTTCAAGGACATGTTTCCAGATGGTTTGTGGTCCGAGGCACCGCCCAGGCCTCCTCGCCTGCCACACCTAACCCAGCCAAGAACCCTGCTGTCTGCCATGTATGTGAGGGCTTAGGCCGAGTCCCAGACTCCTCCTGTACGAGCCCCGGGGCTGGAAGGAAGTGTTCTAACAGGTTCATCGTCTACTAGCCATGTGAACAGATAAGTGGACATCAAAAGAAGCCCATTAATTGCGGTCCTTTTCCACCCAGGAAAGCTTCCATCAGAGTAAACATGCCTGTTTAGGTGAATCTCAGGAGCCGGGCTTCCTACCCTGGCTTTTATTTGAACATCACTGCTGTCTTTTTCCGTAATACGTAAAAGAAATCCATGAATTATAAGACTCTGTGTCACTGACTCGAGGACAGGTTGCTAGGCGACTATTCTGGTTGGCTCTGCTGCCTGATGTAACAGGTGTTCCGCAGGAGTGTGGAGACGGATGTGACGTTGTAACACGCTCGGTGGTATCCGGTTGCTAGGCGCCCGCATCTGCCTGGAGACGTGTTGGGGTGCCTGTGCCAGGGGTTCAAAGGAACACTACCAAGGAAGCGAGATACGATGTTTCACTGTCCTTAGTGAAGTTCTTCTCAGTCCAGAGCATACGGAAAGTCTAGACCTGCAATAACAGAACAGCCATTGCATAAACACTGTTCCCTTAATCGCATGAATGTTGAAATACAGTCTGTATATTGAGGTCCAGCCAACTGGTGATGTGGTTTATTCAGTTTTAAAGTGATTGTAAGCCAGTTATATCAGGTTCAGAACACAGGCTGATTCAGTTCCCCCTGTGCTGCCTGCTACCCTGGAGGCTAGTGTGCGGGGGGGACGATGACTCCAGTGTACAGCATGCTAAAGATCATGTTCAGGCAGAGTTCTATCAGAATCAGAAGGGGGTTAACAAACATAGAATTCACTTTCGCAGGAATGAGCAAACATAGAACATACTGTATATGTGGCATACTAATAACAAAAAAATGAATACAATGTAAAATACACTACAGATATGGATACAAGTGATGCAATTGTACTACAGGTAACGTGGAAGTACAAATAACATAGGTACAGAGTGGAATGGGTATATATAGTACGTGGGGGGGGGGGGGGGGTGTATATACACAGTAGTGTAAACAGTGGTGCAGAATTCACAGTAGTAAAGTTTAAAGTGTTGTGTGCTAAAGTGGCAGAGTGCAGTGGGATTCTGGAGGGGGGGTGTGGGGTGTTGGTGGATGTGTCATACTGAGTCCTTAGCCCTGTTGAAGAGGGCAATAGCAGAGGGGTAGATGCTATTCTTGCGGCGAGAGGTTTTGGTCCTGATGGACCGCAGCCTCCTGCCAGAAGGGAGCAGCTGAAGCACAGAATGTCCAGGGTGGGAGGAGTCGGCCGCAATCTTCCTCACCCGTTTTAGAGACCTTGCCGTGTACACTGGGAGTTGTGGTCTTAAGGAGGGATACAATAATGTTACAATGATAGCATTAGCTAAATCTCCCTCGGAGAGTCATGGGTCCCAGCTAGTCAGACTGTGGGTATACAGTAGAATTGTTCTTCTCAAGGACTTCCCCTCTTCTGGGGGCCGTCCTCTCCCTGGGTCTCCAGCCTGTGGCCTTGCTCCTCCTCCTGGCTGCAGAGTGAGGAGGGGGCTGTGTGGTGGGCCCAAAGTGTTTATATGGAAACGGTTGGTTTTAGAAATACAAACATTTATAGAAGGAAGTGTGTGGCAGCCAAGCTGGATTGAGTCATTGTAAGGTGCTGTGTTGGTTTAAGGCTCCGGCACATTTCCTGATGCCCTGTCCTCAGAGGTGTCAGTGGAGCCCTGCAACACTGGAACGGCTCATTTGGCATTGGTCCGGCAAAGAGAGTGACCCAGGCGTGTGTGTTTGTGTGTGTGTATGTGTGTGTTTGTCTGTGGGTGCGTGTGTGTGTATGTGTATGTAGCCTCAGCTCTCTTTAGTATTCCAGTCATCTCCTGTCTTCCTTTCAGAGGCTTGTCAGGGAGAGTATAAATGGGCAGTGGAAAAAGCAGATGTCCCTCGTACAGATGGGCCAGCCAGCGAACAAAATACTCACACACACACACACACACACACACCCTCACACACAAACACACTTGGTGTCCTTAACAGAGAACAACCACTCTGGGCTTCTGGCAAATTGAGTCAACTGATGTCCTTTAGCTCGCAGCAAACAACTTCATGTTGAATAAAGGGACACACTGAAAGGACACAATATCCATGGTATTTATTACCATTACCACGCAAGTGTTTTTAAATTCAGAGTCGTTTGGAAAGTAGCCTCTTGTGACTGTCGCTGCCGTTCGAGCTAAATAACGTGTCCCTCTCCTGACCCCCTCTTCAGCCTGGTCCCATTGTGAAACAAGGTTATTGTGGGAGAACACGTCCTTTCCTGTAGTGGAACTGTAGTAGAGGAGGCAGCCCCTTTCACTTTCTGCATGTCAGCACTTTCCACCAGCCCTCTAATTATTAGATTGCAGTACTGTGTGTGTGCGTGTCTGTCTAAGTGTAGGTAGGGGATTTCCAACATGTCCACACGTGCTTAATGCTGGGGGACAATAGGGTGGGAGAGAGTGAGAGGGCCGGTTATTCAGACGTGAGAGTGACACCATACAGAGAGAGAGACTTGAAATGAGATATCGCACTGAAGGAAAATGAGTAGAGAACTATAGAGAGCTGTGCTGTGAGGAAGGGGACAGCAAATACAACAACAAACAAACATGTTTGTACAGAGAAATCATGAATCGGGAAACTCCGGGAAATCATCTACCATGTCATAGAAATGATGTACCAGTGAAATCATGATACCAAGGAAATGAAATACCAGTGAAATTATGAAACCAAGGAAATGATGTACCAGTGAAATCATGATAGCAAAGAAATAAAGTACCAGTGAAATTATGAAACCAAGGAAATTACCCAGGGTTTCACTCACTTCACTTCAAACTTCCAACACGGTCAGGCCACCTATTCACCGGCCCAGCCTGACCTGACGAGGTGGAAAGGCGCTTCTGCCTTCGGGGGGGAAGCAGTCCAGGGTGGAACAGCCAAGCAACCCGGGAGGCAGGCAAGATGCCATGCTGAAGCGCCTGAGTGTCGGGTGCCTGACAGAGCTGTTTACTTACGACTGAACGACACAACAAAAAAAAAGAAAGTTCATTAAAGTTGGGGCTTTGTCGTTGCTCTGCTGTGCGTGCTTGATCGGTGGATGATGATCTGATAAGATACCACGTGTTGGCATTGAGATCCGGGTATGGGATTCGCTGACATCATTATTCATTCATCCTCTCTCTCTCTCTCTCTTCTCTCTCTCTCTTTCTCTTTGCGCAATTGTTCCTCAGCGTCTCCCGACTTGTTGCGGCTCTGCCCTGTTTCCTACATGCGGCAGGGAACGTGGGGATTAATGGGACACCTGATCTTGGGGGCGGGGTTCTGTTGGGGTCTGATTGGGCGCCCCTGTACACCCTCTCCTCTGCGTCACGCTCTCTTCCCCCTCCTCCGCCTCCCGTCCCTCTCCCCATCCCACCCTCTCCTCACTCTCCCCCGCCCCCCTCCTCTCCCCGCCCACCTCCAGGGAACCTTCTCGGAGATCCCAGCCTCCAACGTCCGCCGCGGTCATCGCCCAGAGACTGACCCAGTCCAAGACCACCATCCCCCACGCCTACGCCTCTGTCGACTGCGACCTCGCCGCCGTCATGCTGCTCCGCAAGCAGCTGGCCAAAGGTGTGTGTGTGTGTCCGCCCAGCGCCAGCAGCCTGGACCCGGCCCGGCCCCGGGTACCATGAGGGGCTTGGTGATGAAGTACGGCTCCAATTTGAAACCCGGGGCCAGTTGTAGGACGTGGTGATAAGCTCTGCTCAAGGACATCTGTATTACTCTGCTTCATGTGCTGGGAGGGGGGGGGGGGGGGCTGGTCTCTATATAAATTACAGAGACAGGGGACAGATAGGGGAGAACACCTGGCTGAAAGAGAGGAGCCTGGGGCGGAGGGAGGTCTGGATGTGATGTGAGCAGACATGACTGGGGTTACCCTCAGGCGGCTTCAGGGTTTCCGGTGTCTTGTCTCCCCTCGCCTCGCCTCTCTGGCCCCGCACCCTTTGGACTCACTTCCGTTTGCCTCACCTTCCTCTCTGTCTGCGCGGTGGCGGTTTTGCCTCAGCTCGCTCAGCCGAGAGAGGGTGAGTACAAGGAGACCAGCAGGTAGTGAATCCCAGAGAATGACAGACAGAGAGAGAGAGGGAGAGGGAGAGAGAGAGACGGAGAGAGACAGAGAGAGAGGGAGAGAGAGAGAGACAGAGAGAGACAGAGAGAGAGGGAGAGAGACAGAGAGAGAGATGGAGAGAGAGGGAGAGAGACAGAGAGAGACAGATAGAGAGGGAGAAGCAGTAAAAGTATTAGCATGGCACAACAATATCTCCAGGCTATGACTGACTCTTTGAGCTAGAACCAGTCCACATGAGTTAAATGTCCCTGCTTTGAAGAAGGTCTCATGAATAGTTTCAGCTTGTTCCAGTTGTTCGGTTCAGTCCCCCCGCCCCCCCCCCCCCCCCCCACCTCACCCCAGACCAGCTCACAGGTCCCCTGTCCTGTATGCATGACGGATAAAGCAGCATGCCATTGAGGTCACATACTTTGTGATGACCGTTTTAGTTTCCCTGCTCTCGCCACACTGATAGGAGCATTATCCAGTCTCGATTCGTCAGCCTGTCCAAAGCTTTTCAGCCCGGTCTGGGAGGTAGAGGAAGTGCGGTGGCCATTCCAGGGCTGCCGGCGCGCTGCTGTGTGTGTCGGAGGGGGGATTCTCCGCTCCGGTTGTTTTCGCTGGCTCTCTTTGTTCCGGAGCGCCGCAATTTCACGCTCAGCTCGTTAATCATCCCCTCGAAAACGGCATTCATAACCGTCTGGTGCCAATAGGGCTTCGGACGGACGGGCAAGTAACGCCCATCGCGGTCAAACATGGAGGATGGTGAGAGGGAGGAAAAAGGGAGAGCAGAGGACAGGACTGAGGGGGAGGGGGGGAGGACAAGACAGAGAGAGAGAGAGAGAGAGAGAGAGAGAGAGAGAACAGGACTGAGGAAGGGAGAGAGAGAACATGACTGAGAGGAAGGGAGAGAGAGAACAGGACTGAAAGGGAGGGAGGGAACAGGACTGAAAGGGAGGGAGGGAACAGGACTGAGGAAGGGAGAGAGAGAACAGGACTGAGAGGGAGGGAGAGAGAGAACAGGACTGAGAGGGAGGGAGAGAGAGAACAGGACTGAGAGGGAGGAGAGAGGAGAACAGGACTGAGAGGGAGGGAGAGAGGGAACAGGACTGAAAGGGAGGGAGGGAACAGGACTGAAAGGGAGGGAGGGAACAGGACTGAGGAAGGAGAGAGGGAACAGGACTGAAAGGGAGGGAGGGAACAGGACTGAAAGGGAGAGAGAGAACAGGACTGAGAGGGAGGGAGAGAGAGAACAGGACTGAAAGGGAGGGAGAGAGAGAACAGGACTGAAAGGGAGGGAGAGAGAGAACAGGAAGAGAGGAGGGAGAGTGAGAACAGGACGGAGACTGAGAGGGGGAGAGAGGGAACAGACTGAAGGGAGGGAGGGAACAGGACTGAAAGGGAGGAGGGAACAGGACTGAGAGGAAGGGAGAGAGAGAACAGGACTGAGAGGGAGAGAGAGAACAGGACTGAAAGGGAGGGAGGGAACAGGACTGAGAGGGAGGGAGAGAGAGAACAGGACTGAAAGGGAGGGAGAGAGAGAACAGGACTGAGAGGAAGGGAGAGAGAGAACAGGACTGAGAGGAAGGGAGAGAGAGAACAGGACTGAGAGGAAGGGAGGGAGAGAACAGGACTGAGAGGGAGGGAGAGAGAGAACAGGACTGAGAGGGAGGGAGGGAATAGGACTGAGAGGGAGGGGAGAGAACAGGACTGAAAGGGAGGGAGAGAACAGGACTGAAAGGGAGGGAGAGAGAGAACAGGACTGAGAGGGAGGGAGAGAGAGAACAGGACTGAGAGGGAGGGAGAGAACAGGACTGAGAGGGAGGGAGAGAACAGGACTGAAAGGGAGGGAGGGAACAGGACTGAGAGGAAGGGAGAGAGAGAGAGAGACCGAGGCCCAGGTTAAACAGCATATGGGGACAGTGAGTACAGCTAGGCCCATGTCACAACACTTAGTAGAGGAGCGTGTCCAGGCCCTTCCAGACTCGCTGGCTGGGTGTGGCCGTGACATTAGTCCTTCTACAATTGGCAGCACGGGTCAGTGGTAGGATTCTTGCCTACCATGTGCAGAAGGCCTGGGTTTCATTCCTTGTGGGGTTCGAATCCCGGCCAATGCATTGAATAAATGTGTGCGCCTCTGAAATTTCTAATGAGGGATCATTTCTACAATGTTCTGCCACAGACCTACCCTTGGGTAACAGCCACAGTAGGGGTTTTCCCGAAAGACACAACCCTCCTTCAAGCATACCGTCATGCCTCATCACCAAGACTCACGTGAGGCTGGAGGCTGCGTCCATGACCCCCCAAGCCAGCCCTGCCTTTCCACAACAATGTGCCTGGCCCATGGTCATGGATGTTCCAGAAGGAACAGTCAGTGTACACAGCACGTAGCTCTGGTGATTCATAACCGCTGTCTTTCTTTGCAGAGGAGATCAAAGTGTCTGTCAACGACTTTATCATCAAGGCCGCCGCCGTGACCCTCAGAGTAAGTGTCTCCCGAAACCGCTTAGTTTCTGTCTTAGTCAGTGTGTCTGCCAGCTGGCTCTGTCTGCCCCCCCCCCCCCCCCCCCCCCAGCGTATCTCTCCATACAGTGCATCTATTCATCTGGACTAGCTCTCACCCCTGTCCTGTCTTACCGGCCGAGGCGGCACCGTACTTGGCCGTTCGAACTGCCGTCGACGGCGGTTGCACGAGCGAGATCGGTCACGTGTTTGCACACAGCCCACTCCGCCCCCGCTCCACTCCTCCCCCCTCCTCCGTCCATCCATCCCCCCCCCCCACCCCCCCTCTGCCAGCCGTCCTCCTCATTGTGTTTGCATCATGTCTACTTATCAACTGGTGGCAGAAGGCGGCCATCTCGCGACGGTCCTAAATATAGACGCCAATTCCCAGTAAATTTCATCCTGTCTTCCCGCCTCTCGAGGGGGGGTGGGGATTGTGGGTAAAAACGATCCGAGCGGCCCGTCTCCCAGGACCCGCCGCCTCTCAGGACACGGGTCGTTTAAAAACAGTTTAGCGAAACCGCTGGCGGATATAGCGAAAGACGGGGGGGGGGGGGTGAAGGGAATTGGAGGGAACAGAGAGGGTGTGGGGGGGGGGAGGGAGGGAGGGTAGTGATTGTCTGCAGACAGTGTACCGCTCTAATGAGCACCGTTCCACTTAAAGAGGTAAAAAGGGCCACAGAGAAGCTGTGGTGAAGGAAGGCCACGCCTAACGGAACCTGACTCATCATCCTGATTGGCCTGGAAACACGTTCGCGCAGGAAGCAGCGCGCTGAGTCAGATTGTTAACACAGATGTGGAAAGGAGCGTCACACGATCTCCTTTCATCTCAGGGTTACAGATCATTATCGGCTCACTCCTTATCTGTTTCTTAATCTTTATCTGTTTCTTAATCTTTATCTGTTTCTCCTTATCAGTTCTGCTCTCTCTCTCTATCTCTCGTCTGTCTATCTCTAGCTCTCTCTACGATCTCATCGAGTTTCCTTTGACCTTTTGACCCGTTAACCCCCCCTAGGAGCTGCCGGAGGTGAACGTCACTGGTCGGGGAGGGGCCCCAAGCCCTCGACTCCATCCACATCGCCATCGCCGTGGCAACCGAGAAGGGCCTCATCACCCCCATTATCAAGGATGCCGCTGACAAGGGGGTCCAGGAGATCTCAGCCAACGCCAAGGTACCCCCTTTTTCCCGAAACGTCTAAATCCATCGATTTCAGGCTGCGTGTCTGAATTCTCCTGATGTACTTCAGCTGTGTCTTCTTGCTGCTTGAGATGAGGAGCAGAGCTGATTGGAGTGGCTAGTATCATCCCTGCATCCCCCAGAACTGTGTGTCGAGTCCGGTGGAGGCTGTGTGTGAGGCTGTGTGTGAGGCCGTGGAGGCAGTGTTAGATGCTGTGTCAGACCACACTCACAGCTGATTGCAACTCAAAGACATCTCTCTTTATCCAGACATACTGCCTGGACGCCCACACACACCACGCACATTGCGTGCACAACACACACTCACACACAGAGAGGCACCACACACAGTCACACACAGAGAGGCACAACACACACACACAGAGGCACAACACACACTCACACACAGAGAGGCACAACACACACACTCGCACACAGAGAGGCACAACACACACTCACACACAGAGAGGCACAACACACACAGAGAGGCACAACCCACACTCACACACAGAGAGGCACAACACACACTCGCACACAGAGAGGCACAACACACACTCACACACAGAGAGGCACAACACACACTCGCACACAGAGAGGCACAACACAGCACTCACACACAGAGAGGCACAACACACACTCACACACAGAGAGGCACCACACACACACACACACACAGAGAGGCACAACAGCACACTCACACACACAGAGGCACAACACACACTCACACACAGAGAGGCACAACACACACTCACACACAGAGGCACAACACACACGACACACACAGAGAGGCACAACACACACACTGCACACACAGAGAGCACAACACACACACTCGCACACAGAGAGGCACAACACACACTCGCACACAGAGGCACAACACACACTCACACACAGAGAGGCACAACACACACTCACACACAGAGAGGCACAACACACACTCACACACAGAGAGACACAACACCACACTCACACACAGAGAGGCACAACACACACTCACACACAGAGAGACACAGACACACACACACAGAGAGGCACAACACACACACAGAGGCACAACACACACTCACACACAGAGAGGCACAACACACACCAGAGAGGCACAACACACACTGCACACACAGAGAGGCACAAGCACACACTCACACACAGAGAGGCACAACACACACACAGAGAGCTCAACACACACTCACACACAGAGAGGCACAACACACACTCACACACAGAGAGGCCGTAATCAGGCGTCTTTAATCACATCTCTCCAGCAAGCTGGCTCTGGCACCGCAGACAGCAGATGCAGACCGTCTCTCAGGCAGTTTTGTTGCATGGCGGGTGTGAGGGTCAGACACTGTTCTGAACACACACTCCCCTCTCGCTGGTCTGCTTCTGAACACACACTCCCTCTCACTGGTCTGTTCTGAACACACACACTCCCTCTCGCTGGTCTGTTCTGAACACACACACTCCCCCTCGCTGGTCTGTTCTGAACCACACACTCCCTCTCGCTGGTCTGTTCTGAACACACACACTCCCTCTCGCTGGTCTGTTCTGAACACACACTCCCTCCCGCTGGTCTGTTCTGAACACACACTCCCTCTCACTGGTCTGTTCTGAACACACACTCCCTCTCACTGGTCTGTTCTGAACACACACTCCCTCTCACTGGTCTGTTCTGAACACACACTCCCTCTCACTGGTCTGTTCTGAACACACACTCCCTCCCGCTGGTCTGTTCTGAACACACACACTCCCCCTCGCTGGTCTGTTCTGAACACACACACTCCCTCTCGCTGGTCTGTTCTGAACACACACTCCCTCCGCTGTCTGTTCTGAACACACACTCCCTCTCACTGGTCTGTTCTGAACACACACTCCCTCTCACTGGTCTGTTCTGAACACACACACTCCCTCTCGCTGGTCTGTTGTGCGTTCCCTGCCTGCCAGCGCTGGGAGGCTGGGCTTCTGCTGGGTTCTGCTGCTTTGACTTAAAGCAGGGCCGGAACCTTATTATCAGGCCCTAATTGAATTCACCATGCGGTCCTGATGAGGCCTGGAGGTCCTGCTGGGCTCAGTGCCTGGCTTCTGGGGAACATGTCTGCATGGTGTGCACAGCACTCACACTGAGACAAGCTGTTTCTGGATCTTTCCAGGCTTACCCAATAAGCAAGGTTGCTATTAAAGTCTGGCTTTTGAAAGTGTTTTCTTTTAGTTGAGCACCCACCTGTCGGCACATCACACACACACACACACACACACCACAGGTACACACACAGGTACACACACACGCACAAACACACACACCACAGGTACAATGGCAGCGCTATAATAACACCGGTTTGATCCCCCCCCCCCCTCTCTTCCTGACTCCTGCTCCTCCTCCCCTTCCTCCTCCTCCCCCCCCCCCCCCCCCCCCCCCCCCCAGGCTCTGGCTCAGAAGGCCCGCGACGGAAAGCTGCTACCAGAGGAGTACCAGGAGGATCCTTCAGGTAAGGCTCCTGCGGTTATCAGCCCCAAAACACATGATCTCCCCCCCCCCCCCTCCCCACACACACACACACACACCCACCATCCACCACCCACTTCATATGTCACAAGCTCACATCCTCCTTGTTCACCTTATCTCGGCCGTGCAACATCGGCCCTGCGCTCCCCTTATCGCCCGCTCTGGGTGAAGCAGCCTGCAGGGAGCAGGCCGGCCGTGGACGAGTCCCTTCACTGGGGATGAGTGCAAAGCTGCCGGGGCTTTCAGCTCATTTTAACCACGGCTATCACACTCGACGCTATCGCACATAACGGATAGCCGATAAGCAGAACGGGGTTCTGGCTATATATACACGCGCGTGTGCATGTGTATCTGTACCATCTCTCTGAAATCACGTGTCATGTCACAGGCCAAGCATTCAATATCCGGCGTTGAAGAAGCGAGATTCTCGTTAGCAGGCATGTGTAAATGTGGGGCCGTTAGAGTCATAATCCTGGTTCTAAAAATCGAACATATATTATGCATATTACACGCGGCGCGCGGACGTGCTCGGAGTACGAGCTCGGACGGCACGGGTCGTCCATTACGGCGTCATCGACTGCGCCAGCGGAAATGAGTCTCTTAACTCGTTCGATTTGAATGGGGTCGTTCGGACGCGAACGAGCGCCCGTTCACTGCGGAGGTGCAGTCTTCTGGTTTGGTCCTGGAAGATGTCTGCTCCCTCCATCCTCTCTGGTCCCAGTGAACCCTGACAGCAGCGCTTGCCCACGGCTGCTTGTGCTCACACACACACACACCAGAATCAGAATCAGAATGGGGGTTTATTCGCTATGCAAGATTAACAAACATAGAATTCACTGTGGCAGAAATGAGCAAACATAGAACATATATGTGGCATATTAATAAATAAATACAAATGAATACAATGTGAAATACACTACAAATATGATACAAGTGGCAAATAATACAAATTATACACATAATACAAATGATACATATAACATGGAAGTACAAATAACATAGGTAAAAAGTGGAATGGGTATATATAGTACGGGGGGGGGTATATACACAGTAGTGTAAACAGTGGTGCAAAAATTACAGTAGTCAGTTTTTAAAGTGTTGTGTGCTGTGTGCTGTGTTGTGTGCACACACACACGGCTGGCCCCCCTGCCATCCTGATTGGTTCATCAGGACTTGCCCGATAGCCTGTCAGAAGTGGAAGCTCTGGGATGGCCGCTTGGCTCTCCTGCTCAGAATGTCTTGGGTGCGCGCTGCAGCGTGCAGCGGTCTAGAGCGCCTCTGATAACGGCCTTCCTCCTCCTTATCAGTGGTAGGGGAAGGATAATGGCCGCCATTATCGCTCGCTCTCTAGTTTCCTTTTCATGCGTGCGCTCTCTGCAGAGCGTGTCCAATGATGCGATGCCCATTGTCTGTCTTAACTACATGGTGTCTCTCTCCATCTTCTCTCTCTCCATCTTCTCTCTCCCCCTTGCTGTCGTTCTACCTTCCGTTAATCTGTCTCTCTTTGTCTCTTTCTCCCTCCCTCTCCCTGTGCGACAGTATCTCCAACCTGGGCATGTTTGGCATCAGCGGCTTCAGCGCGGTCATCAACCCTCCCCAGGCGTGCATTCTGGCGGTGGGGCGCTCCCGGGCCGAGCTGAGGCTGGTGGAGGGCACGGCGGAGGGGGCCACGCCCACCCTGCGCACCCAGCAGCTCATGACCGTCACGCTCTCCAGCGACGGGCGCCTGGTGGACGACGAGCTGGCGTCCCGCTTCCTGGACAAGTTCCGCGCCAACCTGGAGCGACCGCAGCGCATGGCCCTGGCATGACTCAAGGAGAGGGAGAGAGGAGGCCGGGGTGGGGGAGGGAGCGGGGGGGAGCTGGGGGGGGGGGGGAGGAGACAAGCCTCCACAATGAAGTGTTTTGTCACGGTAATGACGGCAGCACACTTCAACTGTTCATTTAGTCACTGAACACACACAGTGTTGACGTGGGAGAGAAGGGCTGGGCTGGGGTTTAGAGCGGGGTTAGTCATGCGGCAAGCCGGGGGCCGTGCACTGACAGGAGTGTAACTGGCACCGCTGGAGCTGTCATGGGAATCCCACCGTCGTGACGAGGCGTGGAGATGGAGGGGGAGCAGGGTCATGGTAGGAGAGGCCATGTTACTGTGGGAGGTCACATAGCAGAGGAGGTGACGGTTAACTTGTGGAAAATACCCATTTTCATGGGTCCTGTTCAAACACACCTTGTTTGTATATAAAGCTGTTCATCCAGAGTCCTATATATATACACACACAAACGCACACAGAATATTTAAATCCTGATGAAAATCTTCAGTGTCACTTATAATGTGATCCATCCTCATGTACAATGGAACCTGGGCCGGTTGTACAGACTTTAATGATGTTTTTTTGTTTTACATTTATCTTATGTATTTATTACCATCAACAGCACTGCATTTCATTTTTGACAAAAGAGCACTTGAGACATCCTCAATGATTGCTTTTCCCCCTGCAGTCAAGCGACACATAAAGGATTCCTCTAAATTCTCTCTTAAACCATTCATTTTACATCACATGTTACATTTTCGGACTAATGTAAGTAAGGGAAGGACGTTTAGAATAACAAGGAAATTCACACAACAAGCCAAACCAATAACCTGTATGTTTTCCAACCCAATAAAGAGCATCTTTCCTGTTTAACTCACATCGGGCTAATGTTGTGTTTGCCTAATGATACACTCTACTGCTAATGCAAACAAGCCTATGTGTTTAATTAGCATCTGCTGCCAAGGATTGCGTAAGAACTATCGCTGTGACCAATGAACGTAATTCTCTTGACCAAGTGTGCATTTCACCGGAGCAGATGTCTCCGTGTGCCCGTGTGTACGTGTGCTCTTAGAGTGTGCTGAACAGCTGTTTTACACGAGCGTCACGCCCCTCTGCAAATTTGGCACGACGTGTCGCGGTGCGTTTGACGGCTTCTCAGGAAGGTGTCGAGGTGCGACTTCAGGGGAAATCCTAGGATGGAGCCCTGGGCTCATGTGACCCCCTTCCCAAGATTGAGTCAAGACGAATGGGGGGGGGGGGGGGGGGGGGGTGATGTGTTGTGGTGAGGACCTTACTTCACCTCCAGACTAACAAAGATGAGGTCTGTTGAGCCGGGGGGCATGGATGGAGAACACCCTAATGGGATTGGATCCAGTGAAAAGCAGACTCCACTGCACGGTCTCCTCACCAGACCTACATGGTAAGATCGATCGTATCTGACGCTGGAAAGTCCGAGAGTTTAAATGGAGTTTACAGATGAAGTTTGTAACCTCAGCGGTTTTTGAGGAGGAACTTTTTAAAGCGACTCCCACAACAGACGTAAGATTGGGATTACCAGTACTACCAGAACCCAGCTGGATACAGAACTCCTTTCAAGTAGCTCTTCATATCTTTGTTCTCAGCTGTCAGGTGTTTATTATTCATAAATGAATAACTATTCATTTATACTATTCAATAACTATTACGTAACTGTATTCTATATAATGTTGGAGCAGGATCAGTGAATTCCAATGCGCCCGTCCCTGTACTTAATACACTACGAACCGCAAACAGACTTGAACTTCAGAAACAGAACATCTTGTTCTCCGTGGTAGGAACCGTCGCTTTGTTAGCAGAGAGAGATGTGTGTGTTCGGGTGGTGGTGGGGGGGGGGGGGGGGGGGGGGCGGGGGGGGGAGGGAGGGAGGGAGGGGGGGTGGTGGACTGGTGGACTGGTTTGAAGACAGACAGGGGAGAGTCGGGGTACAGGGGGCACACAGGCAATTGGAAACACACAGCTGCTCTCCCCAGCATGACATCTGCTCCTTCACCCATCGCAGCACACACAACCTCCCCCCCCCCCCCCCCCCGCCCCCCCGCCCGCCACCATCCTCCGGTTACCACGGAGACGGAAGGTGCTCGCTCCGGACATAAAAAAGATACGAGAGAGAGGAGGGGGAATGGGAAAGTCCTGAAAGGTTTTGTACTGAAGTAGACAACGTAGTAAAGTGAAGCGGAGGGTAGTGGGCTGGGGGGGGGGGGGGGTGTTAGCGGCGTTCCGGCTACACACCCGGAAACCTTGGTGACTTCCAGGAAGGTTGAGGTCGTTAGTATGGTAAATCCTCACAGTAGACTAGATAGGGACTAGATATACAGAATAATGATCTTTGACCGATGGACATTCAGTCACAAGCCAGTCGTAGTCCTGATCTATTTAAAACTGGATAATTCCAGTGTCCTGGTTATGGTCCCAGTTACATCAGAGTGCTCAATATAGAACATCATTATATTCTAATTGACTCATAATGGAGTCTCGGTTATTCTCCCCTCTCCTAGATCCCAGGTCTTCCTAGAGTGTTGGTTAGTCTACAGTCATGGTCATTCCAGATTCCTTCACTCCACATTGTGCTGGGCTGTGGGCTGTCACACAGGGCTGGAGGATGCCAGGTAACTCCAGCAGAACAGGTCCCTGACATTTCACAGCTCCCCCCCCCCCTCACGTAGTGACATTTACCACCCTGAGTGGAGGCTGACAATCCTGTTATGTAGAACGACTGGAGAGAGGAGGGAGGGAGAGAGGGGCTGGGACTATGGAGGAGGGAGAGAGGGGCTGGGACTATGGAGGGAGGAGGGAGGGGCTGGGACTATGGAGGAGGGAGGGAGGGAGGGGCTGGGACTATGGAGGAGGGAGGGAGGGCTGGGACTATGGAGGAGGGAGGGGCTGGGACTATGGAGGAGGGAGGGAGGGGCTGGGACTATGGAGGAGGGAGAGAGGGCCTGGGACTATGGAGGAGGGGAGAGAGGGGCTGGGGACTATGGATGAGGGAGGGAGGGGGCTGGACTATGGAGGAGGGAGAGAGGGGTGCTGGGACTATGGAGGAGGGAGGGAGGGGCTGGGACTATGGAGGAGGGAGGGAGGGGCTGGGACTACTGGAGGAGGGAGGAGAGGGGCTGGGGACTATGGAGGAGGGAGAGGGGCTGGGATCTATGGAGGAGGGAGGGAGGGAGGCTGGGACGATGGAGGAGGGACAGAGGGGCTGGGACGATGGAGGAGGGAGGGAGGGGCTGGGACTATGGAGGAGGGAGAGAGGGGCTGGGACTATGGAGGAGGGAGGGAGGGGCTGGGGACTATGGAGGAGACAATGGAGGAGGGAGAGAGGGGGCTGGGACTATGGTGGAAGGAGAGGCTGGCTTGGTTCTGGGTGAATAATGGTACCCAGTAGGGTGTGGAGGACGGGACAGCAGGGCTTTGGAGTGGAGGTCGGTTTCAGGGACACAGCACGGCGTGCCACATGACTCAGGCAGTTGCCATGGAGACAGAAGTGGCCCTTGATAGGATGGCTGGTCTGATTTGCTGGTGCTGCTGTTGCTGTCGAGATGTCCATCACTTCCTCCTTCCTTCACTGTGAAGCGTGTGGCCCCAAAAAGGGGATTGCATGAGTTACAGAGGCTTTGACCTCAAGATTTCCATCAGCTTCTAACTGAACAGGGAGAGAGAGAGAGAGAGATGGGGAGAAGAGAGAAAGGGGGGATAAGGGGGGGGGGGCAGGGAGGGAGGGAGAGGATAGGATAGGAAGGGCAGGGGGGGGGGGGCAAAAAGAGAGGAGGGAGGGAGGGGATCGACTAAGGTAAGGGGGAGGGGGTCGAGAAGAGAAAGGGGGGATACTCCAAGTAAGAGGGTTGAGAGAGAGATGGAGAAAGAGTGAGGAAGAAATGGTCATTGTCATTACGAGGAGGTGGACCTGTCATTGCCAAGACTCTTTGTTAAGTGGAAACGTGACTCGGTATTAAGAAATATTTCTCAGATTTCAGAAACAGTCCAGACTTCAGGCCCTCCCTCTTTGAGTCATAGATAACATTAGTCTCGTCTTATAGGGAAGGGCTCATTCAGCATTGCAGTAAAAAAAGAAAAAAAAAGATTGAACGGAAGTGAAAGAGAGCAATCTGTCCTCTTCCAGCCTGCACTGCTCTGTTTCCCCTCAGCCCCCCCCCCGGTACCCACCTGCTGGGCCTCCTTAGAGGCAGTGTGTGCTGCTCTGCTCCCATCCACTCATGTCTGCTTTTCACACACCGAATCAAAGTGGTTTCTTTGCCTAGAGAATAAGGTAGATGCAACGGTTACGGTTTTCTTGGGTTTCTAAGCGGTCACTAGATCATCGAGCTGTAAGGCAACTGGACCAGAATCATTTACTGGGTGGCTTTTTTATAATGGAGCGAAGTTCTGCTATTTCCCCTCTGTGGGACAAATAAAGGATCATCTTATATGCGGTTCATGGAGTAGTGCCAGTTTGCAACATGCAGGCACACACACAGACATGCACACACACACATGCACACCAGGCAAAGGAAGATTATTATCACTTATCACTAGACTCTCAGGCTCTAACCTGTCCACCTTCATCGTTTGCTTAATATTGTCCTACTGCCTCCTCGAAACCAACAGATCTGAAAGGGGATGCAGGCTTGCACAAGAACTCCCCAGTTCCTCTTCTCTCTCACTACGCCCTCGATGTGATTTATTGTCAACGCTATCATTTTCACAAATGGTCTTCTCAAACATGTATCGTTTCCTGTTTCCTTGTCAGTACTAAAGGGTGCGGATGTCGTTCAGGGCGTGGTGGCATCTGCTGAAGCTTCCTGTGCACCTGTGGGCTGATGTTCCTCCAGAGTCTTTGCCTCAGAGGGCGATAACGCAGGGGCATTCCAGACGGGTACACGGCCGACTGTAACTCGACCGCTGTCCAAACAGGCCGGGCCAGCCTTCCCAAAAGCCAAGCCCAGGGCGGAGCATTGTGCCTGCCTGTTGTTGTAGCCCAAAGCCCCGGCCTTTTGAAGCAGCCCAGTCATGCTCCCACGATAGAGAGCTGGCTCATTCAGCCTCTGACGCTGTTGCATCAACTGGTGCGCACACACACACACGCACGCAGCTACGCACACACACACACACACACAAAGCCACATAACAAGACGGCAGAGGTTTTGGAGTTGGAGCAGCGAAACCATCGCGCGGTTGTGTGCTGAGTTTGCTAATCACCACAGGAAACGCACCAGAAGAAGCCCCTCCCCTCTCAGTTCCTCAGAGTGCGGCTGAGGGGAAACGGCTCTGTGGGCACCTCAACTGTCCTGACCACCTCCTCGAAATGACCCCACACCGACAACCAACGAAGGAGAAGGAATCAAGGACAACAGCAGGCAAACGCTTTTATGTTCATCTGCAAAGCCCCCGGTATGTTGATGTCCGTGGTGGATGGTGGATTTCGATTCGGCGTCCATTCTTTGTTTTATTTGATGAAACTTGGTGCAATGTCCATGTTCTCCCTTTCACCACTGGACACCATTCATGCCACTGTCCTTAAAACAGTCCTGGATGTGCAGTTCACATCAGTGTCCACTAGTTGACTTCCGCCATGTGTTTGTGTGTCTTTCAAAGCTTTAGCAAAAGCTTTAAATAAAGCCTTAACACATAAACAGCAGTAACTCGCCCGTATCCTTTTGTGAAACACAATGAAACCAGTCCGACCATCCTGTTTCCAAGCAGTGTATAGAGTTTCCCTCAGGGATTCACCAGTGACCAGTAAGTACTGACAGATGCCACGTTAGTCAAACTTCAAACAGCAGGACACACTCTTCCTCTCCTTGCCCTCTCCATGTCAGAACTGGTAGAAGCAGACTTCTCCCAGGCCCGGTACGTATAAGGACATCTAGCGATGGAGGCTGGCCGCATTCTTCCCCAGGCAGCTGGCTGCTGGGGAGGAAAACGTACGTTGTCACCCTGGAATGCTGAGGAAGTGCCGCTAGTCAGCCAGGCCGTTACCACAAGGAGTCCCGACCACGAGGATGTCTGCGAACGGTGCCTGTGTGTGTGTGTGTGTGTGTGTGTGTGTGTGTGTATGTGTGTCCTCAGGAAGCCCAACGAGAGCCATGGAAAGTCTTAGAGCTGTGCTGAGTCAGCAGACTGATGTGTAATGTGGTGGGGGGAGGGGGGGGTTTGTGGGGGGTTAGAGCGGTTCACCTCTGGAGCTTCTCTGCTCCTCTCACGTCATCCTTCAGACGCTTTGGTGACTTGACAAAGTTCACACGCAACGCAAGCCTCAAGCTATTCTTCCGTGTCTCTGGTCGTCTCTTGTCCCGCTCAACAGCCTCCCTGTCTATTGAGCGACGGAACATTTCCTTAATCAAACTACATCTGAATTAAACGGGGCAGTTTTCCTCAGAAAGCTAGTCTAGCATTGACCCATGGCTTTTGGTCCTGGGGTTGAATCAGGTAAATGTGTATTTTGTTTGAGCACCAGGCTGTTACCGTGTTTTGATTTAGCTTTGACCTACATCAACCGTACTAGAACCATGGTTTGTGTGCTCAGGTGTTAAAAAAATAATCAATTCTTCAGCCACAGCTTGTAGTATTGACAGGGCCTGGCTGTCTAGTAAGGGACTGGGCCACTTGTGCATTCGTATCAGTGTTGTCTTGTCATGAAGAGAAACTAGGCCATCCATTGTTCTCTGCCAGGCTACTGAAACACAGATGAATGGTCTGTATGATCAAACTCTGTCCATCAGCCTCTCTTTTTTTTTTTTTGAACTTTCTTTTTTTATTTGGAAATGTTTATGAACACATTCATATTCTGTGCATACATGTTAGAAAACATATCCATAGTTTTTTGTTGTTTTTTGTTTACATACACATACTGTACGAACAACAGTATCCCAACCGCCCCACCCTCTTGAACTTGTAGTACACACACTTAGACTAACAAAAAGAAGAAAATAGAGAAGTAAATACAGTCAAAATTATGAATAAAATAGTAAGCAAGGTCATCATACTTAGTCGTGCAAGTGTCACCATGAACTTGTTCACATGCATATTCACCACCACTCTACATTGTAGGCTGACACCCATCAGCCTCTCTATCTCAACCCATCTCTCCCCTTTTCTCTCTCTCCGCCTCTCCCCCTTCCTTGTTCTCTCGTCTCTCATACTCTGGCTTTTCCTCTCTTCATTTCTCGCCCCCTCCTTTCCCCCCTCATTCCATGTCTCCTCCTCTCTACCCTCTCTACCCTCCCTACCTCCTTCCCTTCATCCATCCTTACCTCCCTCCCCACCCCAACCCGCAAACAATTTGTGTCATAATTATTTTTTTAATGAATTTACATTCTTTCTGTCAGTCGTTAGTTAGTCATTAGCTGTTATAGTTTGATGTTTGCGTCTCGCTAACCCTTGGCCTTGTTTTCTTTCATCTCCATAGAGGGAAAACAAACAGAGATCCGTCATTAAGCGCTTCGCCGTTGAAACAGGAAATGACATGGGTGAGTGGAACTCAGGGAAACAGGAAATGTGTGGTTCCTTTTCAGGTAGTTAAATAAATTAGGTAAATTAAAACAATTTGCAATTCAAATTTCACAAATAACAAAGTCAATTATTCTCATGGACGTCTGCATCCTCTCTGTTATGAACGCATCTTCCCATCTCATCCTCTCACTCAGCAGGTAAAGTAGCACTGCTCCATTATAGGATGGTATGGAGTTTATGTATGTTTTTCCCACCATATATCTTAATAGCATTTTCCTAATTAGCTTAATGGAGGGTAATTGTCTGTGTTTGTGATGTTTAGCCCCAAGCGTTCATTGTTTACATGGGTGGAGGCGTTTAAAGCTACTTAGCGGTAATGACTGACTGGGACGGCATACAGGACACTCCTGCAGTGAACAGCTCGGGATTTCTTATTCTTTTTGTTGACAGCAGTCAACAGTTTGATGTCATGATATTAGGATTCATGTACGTGTTTATGACTGTAGAAATTCAGAAACAGGTTATTGTGCTTGTCACTGTATTTACATGTATTCAATTTTTTGTATCAATAAAATTAGAAACAGGCATGTTTTCAACATGCTTACTCAACAATAAACTGATCGACCTTTCTTCAAATGTGTCTTGGAGAAGATCTTTGGTCGGATATATAGCACTGCTTATCTTTGTTAGGATATTCTCTAGTAACGACCAAGATAAGCCAGAGGACTGATCTCTCTCTCTCTCTCTCTCCCTCTCTCTCTCCCTCCCTCTCTCTCTCTCTCTCTCTCTCTCTCTCTCTCTCTCGCTCTCTGTCTCTCTCTCTTTGTATGTCTCTCTTGTAAGTCGCTTTGAATAAAAGCGTCTGATAAACGAATAAATGTAATGCATGCGTAAAGAGTCATTGACCTTGGGTGTTATGGTTTGTATCAGTGTTTTCCTCTACTCTACTTTAGTCTTCTGCTATTGGCTAGCTAACAGATAATGCACCCACGCACTTTCCCATCTTGGTCGTTACGATACCCGCCAGGTAAAACGATACTCGACAAACCCAAAGCCTTTTTACCTGATTGTGACTCACATGAATTCCCACTGTGCTGTAAGAAACATTGGACCTGACCTTTCCTTTGTGTTGTCTCTGCTTGACCTGCTGCCTGCTGAGCTTCTGATTTGTGCAAAGCAGCCATGCTTCCTGCTGGTTTGGTGATGTCATCAGGGAATCCAGTCACAGCATTTGGCAGCACCGGTGACTCAGTGGTAGGATTCTTGCCTACCATCTGCAGAAGAACTGGGTTCGATTCCTGGCCAATGCATTGAACATGTGTGTGCCTGTGAAAGTTCCCCACTGTGGGACTAATATGGGATAATTTACTTATTCTTCATTGGCTATGTTGAGCAAATGTGTTTATGTTCCAGTGTCAACTACCGGCATATCAAAGATATAAAGTCTCTTTAGACAAAGACCAAGGCCACTGTTCTCAGGCATACAGCAAGGCCGTGGGTAGAAATGTCAGCCATGGTCGGACGATACCATCTAGCAAGTGGATGTGCGCTTGGTGCGAACTGAAGCTGGAACAGATCGTCTCCACTGCGGAGGTTTCAGTCATTGCTTGTGTGCGAACGCTCACCTCTTCACCGCCGCTTTGCAGTCCTTGGGAACTTTCCCACAGTCCCTGGGCGTGCTATGGTCATGGCCGGGAGGGGGCGGGAGGGGTGGGTTTGGGGGGGGGGGGGGGGGGGGGGGGGGTTGGCGGCTTCCGGAGCCACATATGGATGACCGTGGATGGGCTGCTTCGTGAGGAGCGATGATAATCGCAACATGCTAGAGCCAGCGGACGAGCCGCAACCCGGCTCTCTTCAGGCAGGTGACGTAGTGGCAGAGGACGTGGGAGGGAGAGGGAAAGAGGAGCGGGCGGCACGGAGAGAGACAAAAACTGGGGGGGGGGGCGGGAGACTGGGGGGGACGGGCAAGAAAAGCAGATGAATTGAATGGTGGAGTGGGCAGCAGTGAACAAAGGACCAGATGCGCCCTCAGCAACTGTTGCTGTCAGGGCTGTTGAAACAGAGAAAAGGTAGGAGGGGGGAAGGAGGGGAAGGACAGTCGGTAAGATGGAACGAAGGTGAACCTTCCCAGGCAAAAAGAAAACCTGTAAAAGCAGCCAGGAACAGGAAGAAAAGGGTGGGAGGGAGAGCAGGAGACAGACACATAGAAAGAGAGAGAGAGAGGCTGTGTGGGGTGGAGAGGGAGGGAGGAAGGGAGAGGCGATGGGAGGGAGCTAGAGGGGGAGAGGCAGAAGGGTGTGCGCGCATGAGCCTCCCTCTTCCCTTCTGCTTGTGACTCCTTCTGTGTGAGTTCCCTTCTCTCACACAGAATATAAAAAGTTGGACAAAGTCTGTCTCAGCTCCAATAGCTACCAGATTCTAACAGCTACTCTTTCAGAGCACGGACTGTCTTTTTTTTTTTTTGTACCGCTCACCCTCCCTCACACACAATCTCTCTCTCTTTCTCGCACACACGCACGCACACGCACACACGAACCGACCCTCATTCCTGGCAGAGAAGACAGGACTACAGGAGAGACCATACACACCTCTTTCTCCTCCAGTCACTCACCTAGCCATCGGCAGACACTTTGCCCAGGATGTGGACTCTGCTGTTGGGGTTCACCTTTGGATTTCTGGCCTCTTCCAGTTCAGAAGCAGCTCAAGGTGAGAGGGCTCTACATCTGCCCAGTGGATCGCTCTTTGTCTGGGGGCTTATTTTGTCTGGTTTCATCCTGGATGTACTCTTCTTTGTTGCTGGATTTCGTGGCAAGACTCTTCTTTTTCTTCTTCTCCATGCTCAGTTGGTAAGGTTGTGTGAGGTTGTGTGTGAGGCGAGTGTGAGTGTAGTCAGGAGGAGAGGTAGCCAGCGAGGCGTCGTGGTCTGCCCTCTCCCCAGACCAGCGTGCGTCTCAGAACCCTCGCAGCACAGACACAAAGGACACAGCCACTCACGCGAAACTCACTCTCTCGCACCGACACACACACACACACACGTTCTCCGTGTCTCTGTCTGACTCGCGCACACACTCTCCCTTTCGTTCTGTCTCACACACACGCTGTCCCTTTCTGTCTCCTTCACACACGCGGGTGAAGAGGAGGGTAGGAGAAGCAGTGAGCCGGTAGACAGAAGCTTCTCATCGTGCTGTCTGGCTGTGGCGGTTATGTCTAGCCAGTGTAGCCTTCAGACTCTGTACCTTTCAATCAGGGGCAGACGGCGGAGAGATAACGCCTCGCTGTCGCGCTACAGCAACACTGCTCCTTGCCGCTCTCAACAAAAAAAGAGGAATTGAATCAATCATTCCACCTTTCCGACTCTCTTTCACTTTCTCCCCCTTTTCCCTCTCTATCTCTTTGTCTTCCGCTCCCCCCGTGAATTCTTTGGATTAGCTGGAAAGGATTTGTCGGCTCGAAGCGCTATCTTTATGGGGGGGGGGGTGGGGGGTGGTGGGGGGCAGGCTGAATGTAACAGGTCTAGATTAGGTCGGACTGGTTTGAGAAGGAAGAATCATTCCGGTGTCTGTCTGGCTCAGTGCCAAGGCACTTTCATAGGGTTGCTGAGCATTTGAACGGTTTAAAGACGAACAAGCCAATGGCTGTGTGGTTGTGAGTGTACACGTGTGTGTGTGTGTGTGCATGCGTTGGCGCGCGTGTGTGAGCAGGTTTTTTTTGGTGAGCTGTGTGTGATTACATTACCCCTGTTTCCTTTAACACATGTTCAACTATTGGTTTGACCTCAAGGCATGTACCATGTGGAAGACTTTGTGTGTGTTTCTATACGTCTAACATGTTCATGTCTGTGTGTGTGTGTGTGTGTGTGTGTGGTGGGTGGTAATTGGTTTTCTGCTGAGTGGTGTCCTGTGGTGGTAGCGGCTTGTCTTGCCCAGGCCTGGTCTTTGAACCCTCCGAATGGAGCAGAACCACCCTCTCCTCCCCACCCAACACATCATTAAGAATGGCCTCAAGGACATTGGCCATGCGCTCCAGACTCACATGTAAACCAAGATGGGATTACTGGAACGGTTTAACAACATTGCATCTCTGACCACGGGACCCACGCCAGCATATGGCCCTGTAACTGACAAAAAAAAAAATCATCAGCCTCTGAAATTTGACCTTCAACCAGAATTAAATCACATCTTTCTCTCTTTCTCTCTCTCTCTCTCTCTCTCTCTCTCTCTCTCTCTCTCTCTCTCTTTTCTCTCTCTCTCTCTCTCTCTCTCTCTCTCTCTCTCTCTCTCTCTCTCTCTCTTTCTCTCTCTCTCTCTCTCTCTTTCTCTCTCTCTCTCTCTCTCTCTCTCTCTCTCTCTCTCTCTCTTCCTCCAGCTCTCTGTATTTTGTTCTGTATCTCTATCCCCCTTTCCCTCCCCTCCTTTTCCCTCCCTTTGCCTTTCCTGAAGCAGGCATTTCTTGGAAGGAAACCTTTTTAACCATACCCAATCACAGGACACAAAACACCCTCTGTTTGGCAGACCTATCCATGATCTCCTTGTTAGAGTAGCGCGAGGAGCATTGCTTTCCGGTGCGTTCCGTCTCTGCTTGACTCCTCAGAGCAGTCCAGCCAGGCTGCGGGGTCTGATGAGACCCCGAGTCCAGGTGTGCACGGACCAGCTATGTCCAGCACACGCACTTACACGCGCACACACGTGTTCACACACAAGCATGCATGCCCTTACGCAAGCATGCACACTTTGGTGGGTGTGCTCACATACATGACCAACAGGTCTGTATGTTTCTGTATTTACTCTCATGGTGCAACAACTCCTCCCCTAGCTGCTAGTGTCCTATTTCAAGGTGAGGGTTGGTAAGGGGCCCTCAAGGACTGGGACCAGAGCTTGACAAAGAGGGCTTGTGCCCGGGCAGGCTGGAGGGAACGTCTCCCGCCATCGGAGACTTCCAGACACGTGTTTGCCCTCTCCTTTACCATTGGACTGTACCCTTCACCACCCACATTCAGACACGCCACCAACCCCCTCCCAGGCCTGGCCTCGAGCCTCGGCCAAGCCAGAGGCTCAGCCTACCCCCTGGCCCCCGGCCCCCAGCCCCCAGCCCCCGGCCCCCAGGCCCAAGGCCAGGCCTATCTACCCCCTGTTCCTCCACAGCAACTCAACGTTGAGTAATTTCTGTCCCCCCCCCACCCCCCCCCCCCCCCCCGCCCCATCCCCCCCGCCCCCCATCTCCAAGGCGTTGGGCCTCATCTCTTGCGGAAGCTGATCTGCATTTAAACTGATCTTAAACGGGGGGGAGCAACTCATATTTCAGGTGGTCTGCATCTCGGAGAATGCCGTTAAACCTATTCATTACGGTTTAAAGCCTCTCTGTGAATCTTGGTCTCCCCAGCAGCCAAGTCATGCCCCCCTGCCTCCCACCTCATCCCTCCTTCTCCTTCCTTGATACACTGGAGTCTTTGTAGACTGGGCAGAGCTCCTGCCACAGTTCTGTAATGTATACACATCCTTAATGCATGAGACAAGCCCAACCATCTCCAAAGCTCGAAATCTCCAACCGGCGCACAAGCAGATTGACTACATTATGCTCTGCTTCGATATCGAGGAAATTCATTTTCTACATCTGCGAAATCTTGCATGCAAAAACGGAAGCGTTCGAATGCATTGACACGATTATTTACATCTTGAGTTTTCAAGCTAAAGTCAGGTTTTGTCCAATTTGCTTGCAAGATCTGACGACGAAAGTCATCGAATGTCAAAACCCGAGCATGCTGTCACATGTTCTCTTTCAAGAGCATTTGAGAGGCAGACCCTCTTGCTGCCAAGTCTTCAGAAAGCTCCTTAAAAAAACAAGTGTTGATAGAGCAAGAGAGGGAGGGAAGGAGAAATGGAAGGAGAGATGGGCCTGAGAGAGAGAGAGAGGGAGAGAGAGGGAGAGAGAGGGAGAGAGAGAGGGAGAGAGAGGGAGGGAGAGATAGAGGAAGAGAGAGAGAGAGGGGGGGGGATAGAGAGATAGGGGCAGAGAGAGTCCTTCAGGTGACTTTGCTCCGGTGAGTCCAGTCTCATGTTTCACCTGCTCGCCGCGTCTGCATGTGGAGCCGTGATGAGCCCAGCGAGCGCCTCGCCACAACACGCGTGCTGACTCTGCAGTTTCACTGGGGCCCGGGGAGAGGGAGGAGGAACGGGGAGAACATGTGACACTGGATCAATGTCACACTGGCGGTCATGGAGTTCTCCGTCGTTCCTATGAGAACCAGCCAGAAAAAGATCCACTGATAAGGAAAGATTCGACAACAACAGCGTGCTAACATGAATGGGTCAAAACACGTTACGGATAGTTCTTGACCAGCTTACATTCCTGAGAACGTGCGCACAGAGAGAGCGATCGAGACGATAGAGGAGTGAGACGAGGACATAGAGAAACAAAGAGAGTGAGACAGGGACAGAAAGACAGAGAGAAACAAGGAGGGAGAGGAGGCATGGAGGAGAGAGTGAGAGGAGCTTGTTGATTCCAGGGCAAGCAGCTGGAGATATTGGCATGTGCTGTGTAAAAGCTTTCTCCCCCCCTCCTCTGTACTTTCAGACTCTCCACGGTCCACACGGTTCTTTCTACTCCATTAAATGACAAAAGCAGCTTTGGTGGAGTCACTGCCTGGGACTAGCAGGATGCTAGTCTTTATAAAGCAGCGCTGAAACACTCTCCCTGCATGCTAAATGGCAACAGCACCTGATTCATGAGACCTGAGTTCTTTCAGCGCAGGACAGGCTGTGTTCAGGCTTTGATCCCTCGGCCGCTCCGCAAGACCTGGAGCTGTTTTTCTTCTATTCAGGGATATTGTGGCGTGGGTTTGTGTGTGGGTGTTTGCGGTTGGGTGTTGGGTTGGGGGGGGTGTGTGTCAGAGTCCCATCTGTGTAGGGGTGTGGTTGTGTGTGTGTGTGTGTTGTTGGAGGGTGAATGAGTTGGCATTTTTGGGACGTTTATTGCACCAACTTCCTCTCGGGCACCCCAGCATCAACCGCCATGAACGGCTCACCCTCATCAACCTCTGTTTGTATTCAAACGTCCAAGATGCCATGGTTACGCCATGCTGCCTGATAAACAGGGAAGTTCCAGCTCTGCCTTACCTGTGTCACACCATCCGGTTTAGGAAATTATTAACCGATACACAGTTTAGGAGAACATTAACCTGCCTCCAGTGTCTTAAATGATTGGAGCATTTGAAGTGGATCTGTACCAATAGTGCAACGGTTTGATGCATGCTCATGACTCATGTGAGGCAGGCAGACAGACGGAAAAGGGGGTAGTCAAACAGACAGACAGACAGGTCAAACAGACTGACAGACACGCAGAAAGACAGAGCCAGATAAGCAGGTAGAAAGGCAGACAGACAGACAGGTCAAACAGACTGACAGACAAGCAGAAAGACAGAGCCAGATAAGCAGGTAGAAAGGCAGACAGACGGGTCAAACAGACTGACAGACAAGCAGAAAGACAGAGCCAGATAAGCAGGTAGAAAGGCAGACAGACAGTCACTGTGGTGTACACGAGGGCTCGCAGCATGCCTTCCCTCGGTGCCTGGAGCCTGTCTACCACCGCACAGTCTCCACGATAAAACTTCCACGGCGCTTGTTTATCACTGTCACCATGGTAACACCTCATCAACAACTGCCAATGAGATAGTGGAGGCACGGTGCCATTTCCTGTCTGCATGTGTCACTTTGTGAACATTTCAAATGACACAGATGAGTGAAGCTGATAAATGAATTGACTTGACGTGTCGGTCGTCAAGCAAACAGCTCACGCAGGAAACAAGACATCACAAGACATCCATCATTGGAAAAACAGAACTAGTCCACTTCCTCAGAACCTCATAGAACCTTTTGATTATAGGTTAGTCCAACTACATAATGCACCAGTAATGCCTGTTTCACTGGAAGGATAATATCCATTCAGCATTCTAACACAGAAAAACAGATGATGTTCTGGGTTTAAAATCAGTGGACCTGTCTTGAAATCAGTGGTTTGGAAATGTATTAGACTGTAGTGTGTATTTATGACTCTCAGGAGATCTGTCTACCATCGAAACTCTGGGGAAAGGTGTGGGCATATCAAGAGGAACACGTAACCATGGAGACAGGGCAGAGTCATGGTCACATAAGGAAAATGCTCACCAGAGACCAGACAAAAAGTCACAAGAGGCTCTGAAGCCCCCGCCACCTTAAATTGTTTGTTTGCTTGTACGGCTGTGTGCGTAGGTGTGTGTGTGTGTTGTGTTTGGGTTTGCGTGTGCGTGTTTGGATTCTTCACTGAGGAAAACAAAGTGTTTGTTTTGGATCGCGTCAGGGCTGAACGGCGGAGAGACTGGACCGATGTCTGTGTTTGATGTCTGGCGTTCCTGTCTGATTCACAGCCTGCGCATGTTCTCAACCAGACACCCATCTGCATCACAGCAGACAAGCCAGCTCATTTCAAACTGGTCCATGATGAATGATCCGTTTCGTTGTGCCTTTCAAATGCCCTCTGTATGTGGCACAAGATGAGACGAACAAAAGGCAGAGGAAGTCATTCCCATGCACAGAGTAGCTGTTTCCTCTCGCAGACAAACAAAGATGGCTGCAAATGAGTCTGACAAAGAGCCGGTAAAAACACAGCATATGATCGAGCTGCGGAGCGGAGACTATAGGAGGAAACTGATGAATCGGAAAGCAGCTGGCTTATTGTAAGAGATATGGATGGTGGGTGAAGAGGAGGTGGGGGGGGGGGGGGGAGGATGTTGGGGTGGGAACGGTAGTAACCTCATCCCCATCTGCTTCCTGGAAGCTAATCTTAGCAAGAGACGAATCCAAATGAACAGGCGGTGCGTAACACCTGTAAGGTTGGGGGGAGTACAGCCAAGGGGTGGGCAACGCGCATTTCTGAGTGCTGTTGATGTAGAGGTTGGATTTGATTCAGTCTGCGATGGATGGTAAATCATCGCTGGTTCTATGTGAACTTTGATGAGTTACAGTACAGAGAGCGTTCAGCTGTATTTCTCTAAGAACCCCATATCATTTTGACTGGGTTTGCTCTTTTGAAATAGTAAGTATCTGTTATTATGCAATGTCACGCCATTAAGCAACTTCCTTAAAGTAGAATTGACTCTCTTGCCGGTTTTGAGCTTTCCTACAGTGAGAATGTGAATAGTGTACCAACCACTGTCTTCAATCTTTTTATCTGTCACTGGCCTTGCTTTTGCTATGCTCCATGTTGTTAACACAAGCTTGATTGACCCACAAGCTACAAAATGGCTACCATGAAGCCAAACTTCTCAACTGACTCCCAAATGTCACCAATGCATACTTTTATATAAAAACTCTCTCACCTTTCCTTCCCAGCAGTGAAGTCTCGTAGCTGCAGCCATGCAGGAGTGTTCCACGTGGAAGGAGACGATCGCTACGCGCTGAGCTTTTCCGAGGCCAAATATCTGTGTGAAAGTCTGGGGGCCACCCTGGCCCACAGTGATCAGATCACAGAAGCTCACAAACAAGAGCTGGAGACCTGCAGGTCAGATCACCCTGTTTCCATGACAACCACATGAATTCATTCATCTCCCATGTCACATTGCTCAATATTTAGGACCTGCTATTCAAAAACATAGCTATAATGATACACAAACAATGTAACCAGCTACAATTCTACGATATAGTGATATAATATATATTATATAATACATATAACATATAATAGTGATCAAATATGCCTGTCAGTCTAATGCCTGAGTATAATGTACCTCATGAAAAGCATTGTTGATCATTATTTTAGCAAAAAAACAAAACAAAAATACAATGGCTGATCCATGACTGTCTATGTAAGTCACTTGGTCTATCGTAATGCGAAATCAATCTTCTGCAGGTATGGTTGGATCAGCAACCAGACTACCACCATCCTACGACACAGCGCACATCCTAACTGTGCCAACAATGCCACTGGTGTTATCTTCCTTCCATTCACACCCAACAATCAGTTTGATGCCTACTGCTACGATGCTAAAGGTGAGTCATGTATCCTTATCTATCTACACATCTACTCATCCACTAGTCCCTGTAGGTGTGTTTATAGAAACTTTTGGAACATGTTGCTTTTCTTTAGTACTTCCAGCCGTGCCATGTTGATGTCGTACTGTACATGGGAGACAGGATGGTGTGACAGGTAAAGAGCACAGCTGGAATGTTCTTCTGCACTTGATTGAAAGCTTTATTTGCTGTGTCCTTAGCCGGGCCGGAGAAGAACTGTGACCAGGCCATCAACCCAGACTCCACCGGACCTGACAGCCTGGACGGTGAGCACGAAGCCCTGGCTTCTGATGCTGCAGGTGACCCTCCTCCTCCTCACACCCTCATCCTCAATCTTTCATCCTCACACCCTCATCCTCACTCCCTCATCCTCACTCTTTCATCCTCACTCCCTCATCCTCACTCCCTCACCGTCACTCCCTCATCCTCACTCTCATCCTCACTCCCTCATCCTCACTCTTCTATCCTCACTCTTTCATCCTCACTCTCATCCTCACTCCCTCATCCTCACTCCCTCACCGTCACTCCCTCATCCTCACTCTCATCCTCACTCCCTCATCCTCACTCTTCTATCCTCACTCTTTCATCCTCAGTCTCATCCTCACTCCCTCATCCTCACTCCCTCACCATCACTCCCTCATCCTCACGCTTCTATCCTCACTCTTTCATCCTCACTCTCATACTCACTCCCTCATCCTCACTCTCATCCACTCGCTCATCCTCATTCTCTCATCCTCACTCTCATCCTCACTCCCTCATCCTCACTCCTTTATCCTCACTCCCTCATCCTCACTCCTTTATCCTCACTCCCTCATCCTCACTCCTTTATCCTCACTCCCTCATCCTCACTCCCTCATCCTCACTCCCTCATCCTCACTCCTTTATCCTCACTCCCTCATCCTCAGTCCTCATCTGTTTTTTGGGTCGTCGTCATCGTCTTTGTTCCCTCAGCTACTTCCTTTTCCTCGTCCTCAGTTCCTTTTGTGCTCCCTGCATTCGTTGAAGGGAACCAGACAAGACAAATGCTACATGTTCTGTGTCAGACGCTACCATTGTCCCATTGACAGGATTCATTTTGGATTTAGACAGAGCGACAGGTTACCAGTGGTTACATGCAGTGCATGTTTTGTCTGTTAGGAAAAGTGAGTGAAGAAAAGAATATAGAGGCGCTGGATCTATTCTAGATCGTTCTATCAACCAGTATGGGATGACAAGAGGCAGCTGAATCACCGCTCCTCAAACAATGCAGGGAGGGGCTTCAATAAAGCGGATCACAATGGCTCATGTGTATAGAGAAACAACCCACCAACATGCAGTACCCCTCTCCTTCAGGGTGTGGTATACCAGCCCATTTATTCCGTCAGTCACTTCTCTGGAGGGTTTCTGCTAACAGATGAAAGCAATGACTGGTTTGCGAGTGCAGATGCCTTTTGACCAGGTGTGAGTGACTCCCACTGTACCTAAAGCTGCCGCTGCTCTTATTTACTGTAAAAACAGGGAAGAACCAACGTTGACTCCCTACCACCCGACCACCGCCCTACCTCACACACACACACACACACACACACACACACACAGCCCCACAAACACACCGTCTCACTCACACCTACACTGCACAAACAATCCAACTCCACCTTCAAACAAACCACAAACATCCCCCACCCACATGCAGCTGGTTATTTATTCATTTACCACACCAATCCGATCCAACTTTATTTCTATTGCACTTTAAAACAACACGGTTGACCAAAGTGCAGTACATAGCAATATTAAAAACGCAATAAATAGACACACTATGCACAGTAAAAAAAAACACAACAATTGGTAAAAACTCAACAAATAAAAAGAGGTAAAAGTCAACACATCACTGAAAAGCTAAGGTACAAAATGGTAATTTAGTATGTTGTTATGTTGTTAATCCAGTATGTGAGTCGGTGTCTCACTGTTATCTCAACGCAACTGAAGATTACGACTGGGTTCTCAGTTTTCTTAGTGTTGATCAACGTCAAAGTCTTTGCTGAGACAGTGAAGCGTTATATTGACCTGCACAATCACTTCCAAGGTCTTTATCTTATCATTTCTGAATTCAATAAAATCAGGTTGGTGTGAGTTTACAAGACAATGTAATGCCCTATAAAGAGATCCCCTTCGATCTAGTAAACCAAGAATGATGTCGTCATTGCATAAAGAAACATGAAACAAGATAGGCGTGAGATTTTCTAACACAGCAGATTATTATTTTGTCAAAGACCTATCTAGCCAAGCAGACATTAAGAACTGTCATCAAAATCTCACCAGACAGCTAATCTTCATCCAGATTGATAATAAATCTATTTCTTGACTGTAGGTGTTTGAATTGGATATGTTTACCCAAAACTAAGTTTCTTGGTTGAATAAAAATAATCATGGCTGTAGCCATGCATTGACTCTCATCTCTTTTTCTCGTACAGACGACACCACTCAGCAGCCGGAGATCCTGGAGGATGAGATGAAAGCTGACATCCAGACCCATGCCCCAGTCCTGCTGGATTTAGACAATGCAGACATCCAGACCGAGGCCCCAGACCTGGAGGTTCACCCAGAGGCTGAGACAACCACCCAGCCTGAGGACTCGCACGAGGCCGACCCTACTCTCGGCAGCCAGGACACCACCCTCACCCCAGAGATGGAGACTGAAGATGAGACTGCAGCCGCCGAGGTCGTCCCTGCCCTCGGAGAGGAGGAGGACTTAGCTGCACCCGAATCCACGGACGCCAGCCCAGAAGCGTCCGTGGAGGAGGGCGAGATGGAGGGGGCTTCAACGCCGAGCCCTGTTGGGGAGGAGGAGCAGGCTGGAGGGGACGAGACCCAGGGGGCCAGTCCCACAGGAGAACCCAGACTGACCCTGGATCCTGAGGACACCACCGGCTCTGGCATGCTACCCCCCAGCTCAGAGGAGGAGGAAGACCATTACAGTAACGCCTGTGGAGGAGCCAGCTGAACCACAGGAGCCTACGGCCGAGGGAGGGAGCGTGGAGGAGGAGGCTAAGGAGGAGACAGTCGAGGAGGTGATGGTTGCAGGTGAGAAGGTTGCATGTTTAAACGTATGCCTGAAGACTTTTTGTGATGTGTATACTACTGTATACAAACTCTAAACATCATGTCAACTACTAAAATCAGTTCTAAAGGGGGTTAGTTAAAATGATGAATTAATTGGTTTATGATAACACAGACAGGACATTATTCATGGTTCTGTTAACATAGCATAGTAGCCCTTGGATTAGGAATATAATTATATTTGAGATTGTAGAAACAGATCCCTACAAATAGTACATTTTGTTTTTTTGCAAAAGGTTGAATTAACATCTGTAGCTTTTTCAGAAAAAGTCCCCATTTTACCATATGATTCCTGACTTACATGAACAAACAGCCATAATTGGAAAGAGGTTTTAAACTTAAAGGTATCGGAGGACTAAAATATAATTCTCACCCTCAGATTCTTTCAGAAATGATCATGTAGCACCTTTAGACCCAGCCTCACAAAACTGTACTCTGCTCTTACCAAGGCAACAAACTCAAACTTTCAGAGCATTTGATCCCAGACTTCTCTCTGAAAGCAGCCTTGCATTCAAGGATGTCTGAAATAGAAGCTGTTCGCTTCTGTCGACACATCTTATTAGAACATTTGAGGACCCCTCTTGGTTTAGTCACAGATAGTACGCCATGATTCCCTGCTACAGTAACACTACGGAGCAAAGGCAGTTGTGGACTGCATCTCCCACAAGCAACAGGCTGTCGCTCCAACTTAGGAAAGTTTAAAACGACTCAACTCGCCCTCTGGTGTTGGAGTGAAAAACTGTTTTCATCAGACTCAAACAATTAAGAGTGATGATCCACTACGTTGCAGTCACACTGATGTGCAATCCGAGAACAACTACGAAATACCACACTGGGTATGGATTTATGGATTTAGACTTCCTAGGCCTTGATGTGACATCCTCTGCTCCACACAGGAAGTTAACAGAGGAAGGAAGTCATTTAGTTGCTGTTGCTCCCATGACTTCCTGAGTGTGAGGGTGTGTTTGAAGATGTCCAAACATCTGTGCAGTAACAAGGAAGAAGTGGAGGAAGGCTGGATCAGTGACCGGCACAGTGGGACTCCTCCCCTCAAATCACTTTTCACACGGCTATACATACTGAAGATTGTACTGAAATAACACATATTACACTTAAAAATATATATATATTTCCATTTATATACCATATGCACACACGTCACAAACCTTTTTCACTGCATAATTTGGAGCTCTGCTTTAACCATTCTCATGGACCTCAGTTGGTTTCATCCAGTTAACTTTGGGTTAATCATTTAATTGAATCCAAACCTGTGTACCGCTGTGCCCCCGACACACACACACACACACAGCGTCCTGAGTCACCGCTGGATCATGTGACATGTTCAGGCTCAGGGTGATTTCCCTTCATTGTTCCCACGGTACTCCTCTCAGTCTAATCGCAGGATCTTGTAATTAGGATTTCACAGCGAATAACAACCCCCCCCTCCCACCTCCCCCCACCACCACCACCACCACCACCACCCCCACCAACAACCAACAAGCCCCCCCACCCACCACCGTCCCCACCAACAAAGCCCTGCCCCCAACAACACCCCCCCCCCCTCCACCACCACGCCCCCCCCCCCCCCCCCCCCACCACCCCCCCCCCCCCCACCCCGGCCACAGCCCAAGGTAGACAGGGTTCCAGAGGCAGATACAACCTCCATGCTGCACATTCATCACCCTGTGATGGTTCCTCTGCCTGGCTGGCAGGCAGCTTTGGAAGGCCTGGTGCATCAGCAGCAGCAGACCCAGCACAGACACAGGTCGTTAACCTGGATGTTTCAGTTCAATGACTCGCATGTGACTGCACATCACGTTCTATCCTTCATCTTTTATGAGGGGGTTCTGATGACGAGGGCAGAGTCAGCCTGTGATGGAGTATGTGTGTGTGTGTTTGTGCAAGAGTGCCCGTGTGCGTTGTGTGTTTGTGTGATACACAGCGTGTACAGTCATGCATTTGTACCGGGGCGCTTATGTAGACATGAACAGCATTGTGTGCGTTGGGTAGGTGTCAGAATCCACTGTGACTCACTGATGGTGAGCTCCATGACAGATGACTGATCTCTGCCCCACCCTGGTTGGTTGTTTCCTCCCAGCTCCAGCCAATCCCAGAGCCGGCAGGATGGGACCAGGAGTGGGCCCGGCGCCTACACCTGCAGGGCAGGAGGGCGGCTCAAGTAAGGCGCCGCGCCCACATCCCCGACCCCCCTCCACCCCCTCTACCCCACCCCAACCCCCACATCCCCGACCCCTCTCCACCCCCTCTACCCCCCCCCAACCCCCACATCCCCGACCCCCCTCCACCCCCTCTACCCCCCCCCCCAACCCCCACATCCCCGACCCCTCTCCACCCCCTCTACCCCACCCCAACCCCCACATCCCCGACCCCTCTCCACCCCCTCTACCCCCCCCCAACCCCCACATCCCCGACCCCCCTCCACCCCCTCTACCCCCCCCCCCAACCCCCACATCCCCGACCCCCCTCCACCCCCTCTACCCCCCCCCCCAACCCCCACATCCCCGACCCCTCTCCACCCCCTCTACCCCACCCCCAACCCCCACATCCCCGACCCCCCTCCACCCCCTCTACCCCACCCCCAACCCCTACATCCCCGACCCCCCTCCACCCCCTCTACCCCACCCCAACCCCCACATCCCCGACCCCTCTCCACCCCCTCTACCCCACCCCAACCCCCACATCCCCGACCCCTCTCCACCCCCTCTACCCCACCCCAACCCCCACTGCACCTCCATTCCACCCACAGCACCACCAACCCCACCCCACACACACACGTCTGATACTTGATTGACATTTTTTCCAAAAGCATATATATTGTGTATTTATCTATTCAGAATCAGAAATACTTTATTAATCCCTGTGGGAAACTCTTTGGCAGGACTGTGCCTACTGAGGCAGCCAGACAAAGTAAATTCATCAGCGCCAACTAATGTCTTAATGTCCCATGTCTCCCTGGCACCTTGTCATTCAGATTGGGTTGTGGTCATTGGCGTGCTCGTAGCCGTGAGCGCCATTTTACTCATCTGTGCCGTTGTCGTCAAGCGAAAAAGGTGAGTCTGGAGTCCCTCGACCGTCACTGTTCTCTCTAGTCTAGGCAGGTATGTCAGCTTATTTTGTGACATTGTACATGTATTTTATATTGTGCAGACATATTTAACCAAGTCACATGCAAACAAGGCACTACAGGATCAGAAAAGCATAGTGTGGCAGTGACAGACACATTTTAACAGACACAGTCCAAAAATAACAGCTCAAATAGACAAAAAAAAACCTCAACCAGTCCAATACAACAACAACAGCAGAACATTGCCGGTTTAAACTCACCTGTCCGTCTTGTCGTGCGCTCAGCTTGTGCGGAAAGCAGCAGTCGCTGATGATCTCGTCCAAGGACGGCAGCGAAGGCAACGGCGCCACGTCCTCGGTGGCCAGCTCCCGTGCCCAGGAGCGCGAGCAGGAGATGGTGACCCTGATGAACAAGGAGAAGATCCAGGAGAACGGCAACACGGAGGAGTTCACCGTCATCACCCTGGAGGAGTCCGCGGAGAAGGAGCAGCTGGCGTGAGAGGCGGGGGGCTGGGGTGGGGTGAGGAGGGAAGAGGAGCGGGGGATGAAGAAGGGGGGTGCGGAGGAGAGGCGGTTGCGGAAATGGGGAGAAAGGGTTTCGGAAAAAGAGGTCGCCGGAGGTCGTGACACTGGGAGTGGACTCAAGGCGTGAGACAGCGAGAGAGAGAGAGAGAGAGAGAGAGAGAGAGAGAGAGAGAGAGAGAGAGAGAGAGACAGGCTGGCCGGGATCTGAGACGGACACCTGGGACTGAGATTGCGTCACACCGAGCAGTACACTGAACATGCCAGCGAAGGTGTGTTCGTGTGTGTGTGTGTGTTGGAGGGAGGGGAGGGAATGAGGCTTTTTACAATCTAAATGCTTTAGTTATACTGTTTAGGTGTGGAGTTTTGCTGTTCTGCCTACCTGTTGCAAGGCACAGGGTCCAGTACTAACCATCTGTTTTGAGAAGGTAGGCCTTTATAAGCAGGAAGCACAGGCGTCCACTGAAGTCAGGATAGTCACTGTTAGAGTGGGAACCAAACCAGACTTCTAAATAGTGCTTAGAAGCCCAATGAATGAGTGGTTTGAATGGCAAGATGTGTGTGTGTGTGTGTGTGTGTGTGTGTGTGTGTGTGTGTGTATGTGTGTGTGCATGCTGTGTGTGCACGAGAAGTGAGAGGATGACACAGGGGCACAGAAGTGTTCATGAACAAAAAAATGTAGGGGAAGGTTTCGCTGTTCCTGTTCTCAGAACTAAACACCCAAAACAGCCTCAGAATCTGGTGGACAAAGTGATTCGTCTGTTAGTGAGGCTTTCGTCTAGTTTCAATGTGTAATCTCTGTTCTTTTTTGTTCATCCTAGTATTCCTCTGTATTACCGTAATCTTGTGAACATGTCACATCTCCTGTGGATTGGGATTGGATGTTTATTATTCAAGTAAACTCAAGATGTCACTATCTTAATTTATGCAGTTTGGATTATCTCTTTGTTTTCTCTTTGATTGCCTATGTAAATACTGTATGTGCATTTCGAAATGCCTTAGCAATAGCTGTCAATCATCTTTTATTGGCATTTAGGTGCCATTTGATTAAAAAAAGAATGTGTCATATTAAACGCAATGCCTGTGAGGCAAAACTTGTGATTTTCAGTAGAACGAGTGGATGTTGTATGAATAAGCTTGATGTATAGCATACATACACTGTGCATCCTGAAGCGTATTTAGATGACATAAAGGACCATGAGCATCGTCCTGTTGAGGAAGGATCAGGGTGGTACGGATGATTGTGAGAGCCGATCTGAGATCCGATGACGTCTGGGATGAACCCAACCATCACACCAGTTCTTTCATCCTCTCCTGCTGGGGACAACCTGGCCGTACAACCCGTCGCTTGTGACGAGTTGTTGTTGTTTTGTCTTTCAAAACCCAACGATCGTTCACTGTAACCCATAGCAACCGATCCGCCGTCGGGAGGAGAGTAGCTCCGCCCATAAAAAGGCGTGGTCAGCAGTAACGATGTAGGATGGCGAGCGTGACGTTAACAGCACCAGCACGCCACCAGGATGTGGAGGTTCGTTAGAGGTGGTCCCTCAGCCCCGGCCCTGACCTGGGACAGCTGTAACAGGCCAGGGCAGGTAGCTCCAGGGGGATCCCAGTGTCCCTGGGAGCTTTCAGCTCCACTCTCTCCCAGGGTCCCCTGGTGATCCTGACCGAGAGGCTCTGTTTAGCAATAGAGTAACCCATTTGTGTGAGGGGGTATTGTGAAAAGAAATCATGTCCATATTTCCATTCTGACAGCTTGTTTATGGTTTTCAGAGGCAGAGCCCTGTTTTTGCCATTTCTTCCCCACCTAGTTTTTGTTTTTGCACCGTACTGTTTCATCCTGATTGAAATTTAGCAAACGTATTAAACTAGGTGAGCATAACGATGAATTAACAAATGATTGTTAATAAACCAATTTGTCATGGTTCAAAATAAATGTGTATAGAAGAGATGTTATTGTGTTCATTCGAAGCGTATGCATGTGTATATTATGTGCGTGTGCCTGTGTGTGAGAGGAGAGACTAGACCGAGAGAGAGAGAGAGAGAGAGAGAGAGAGAGAGAGAGAGAGAGAGAGAGAGAGAGAGAGAGAGAGAGAGAGAGAGAGAGAGAGAGAGAGAGAGAGAAAAGAGGGCAGCGATAAAGAGTGGTGTGAAAAGGGAAGTGAATAGATGGCCTGCCGCTGCTCTGGAGCAGAGAAGAGGAAGTACGGTTGCCATGGTATCCGGGTCATGATGCAAGAACATTTTAACGCAGGCAAGACAACGATGGCAGACAGCCATTTTGAGAATTGAGAAAGGAATGTTTCGAGTATTATACATCTCTACAGAGTAAATGAAAGTAAAACCAACCATTTTATGTATTTATTTAGTAGATGCTGGTATTTTACACAATACCGTACAGCCATCGAGCAGTAGAGATGATAAACAAGCACTGGTAGTACACAGTTCTATAGTACTATAAGAATACTACAGTCATTTTACATGATGATTGTTTAAAATATGTAATTAAGTATAGTTATCTGTAGTTATATAGCGCAGATACAAAGAGGAGTAACATGCATGTAAATATGGCATATTGTGCTTTTACACATATATAAAGCTAAATGTATGACAAAGCTGAATGCACTGAATAGTATATGTAGTATATATTAACCAACCCAACTATCTCAAATATTCTCTGTATTTGTATGTTCTATTCAGGACTGACAGAATTATATTAAAAGCTATTATGTGAATATATGGCCATACTGGAATGCCTACTGTATATTTTGCTGTGTTCATGTATGTATGATAGACTTCGTGCAAACCCCATTTTTTATTTTTGCGATCCGCATTGGCCTATTTGGACCGCTCGTCTTACTGGATTCCTCCCACGCCTTTTTCCTGTGTTCTGCGAGAAGAAGAACAAAATATGACCAGGACAAATAAGTTAGACAAGGATATTTCTCTATTTTATGAGCTGTGAACAGTGAAGCACAGATATGTAGAGAACACAAAGGTGAATGCTCACCAAAACGCTCGTGTAAATGGTAATGCCCCGTCTCTCTGGACGTGCACACTGAATTCTTCTTGTTCTCCCCGCAGCAGGCATACCTGTCGTTCAGGTAAGGCATCCTGTGGTTGATCCTGGTCTCAAACTCGTATTCCAGAGAGTTTGCGTTCACCTGGGCCGCGTGTTCCACCGTGTGCATTTCGTCATCAAGGCCTTGGATGTACTTCGACCTTCCCAGCAGCGTCCCGTACTCCTCATAGAGAACCACAGTCTGCCATGTGTAGGTGATGTCGTCCGTCCCCAGGAGGTGGGACACCTCGTGGATAAGGGTTCCAGGCTTGGAATCCTCACACAGGGTGTCCGGGGCGCTCCAGAAAAAATCGCACAAATACACGTTGTTGTCTGCTGGCTGCACGCCGGTTATGACGTAGGCAAAGGTTTGGTCATTGTCAGGATCTGTGTCCTGCCTGAACTGGATCTGCTTCATGGTCGTCACCAGGTCTGTGAGAAGCTTCTCTGTGGGGATGCAGCAGAACTCATAGGGGTCCACTGGGTCACCGCAGGAGTAGTGGAAACTCACAGGGAAGCCATAGAACTTCTTCTTCAGAGCGTCCTGCACTATCTCTATGGCGGCCCTCCTGGCCTGCTCGGCTATCTCCAGCCTCTCGTGGCTCAACTCAGTCACGTATGCAGACATCCGGTCGCCCTGAAAGAGGATTTAGACCAAACGTTCACGCTCAGATCTGAATCTATTCTGTATCTATACATCTTGGCTTCAGTTGAAGGTGCCTTCCTCCTCTTCCTCCTCTGGTGTTTTTCTCTATCTCCTCCATCATGTCTGCCCGTGAATCTCTCCCACACTTGTTTCCCATCTGCTAATATCACCATATATCTGACACAAGTCGATAAACAACTTGCATACGTGCCTGTGCATGTGCCTGCTCTACCCTTTGTGCCTCTCCATGACTGACCCTGTGTCTTCTTCCTAATTAGATCAAGCAAGTCTTTGAATAGTACTGGAAAATGAAAGAAAACATGGGTGTGTCTTTGCTGATCGGGCTACAAAAGAGCACCGGTCACTGAGCATAACAACTTGATAGATCCCAAACATAGCCGGCATATAGATTACGAAACATACATCATGAGAACCAGTAAGTGCCAAGGGAAGAACTAAAAGAGCAGTTTACAAGTTTAATGTGAGCCTCCGCCAACTATCATCTAAGACTGTCCGTTACTCCTATATAGTAGCAAACGTGATCCCGTCTTTATCGCCGTGAGAAATGGTTGAAATGCACGCAAAGTAAAAAAAAAAAGTGTTGTGTGAAAGCTTGAGAAACGAACTGCAGAACTCACCTGAAGTGAATATGACTCAATTTGTCATCTACTTCTCTGAGCGGCTGGTCCGACTCGACTCGTGTCACTCAGCGAAGATAGACGAACTCTCAGCTTCATAATGGACTTCAAAATAAAAGTCCTGGGCTGGCCTGATGCTGTCCTACGTGGCAGTAATTTTTAAGAATATGAATGATCCTTTATTAGTCCCACAGTAGGGACATTTCACAGGCTCTTATATATTCAATGCATTGTCTAGGATTTGAACCCCCACTGGGAATGAAACCAAGGTCTTTGCACATGGTAGGCAGACATAGCACCACTGAACCACCGGTGCTGCCCAACACAGTGTGGCTCCTAAATCACTGTGCTTTGAAGTAGTTCTACTGCATTGCCTTCTTTGAATGGTATTATTTTATTTAGTTTTTCTACTTTTGTCTTCCTTAAGGGTTTAGGTTGGTTGAGAACCAATTCTATGGGAATATGTGACACTGCTTGTCAAAAGGGCTGTACAATTTATTTTTGATTTGATTACCTTGCTTCTACCTATTCCTTTTCAATATTATTGTGTTGCTGTTGTTTGTTTTGTGGTTCAGCGTTTAATACAGAAGATGGAAAGGTCCGTCAGCTAACACACCCTTTGCTGATCATGAGGCAAATACTGGTTGAGATATTCGTCAACAAACTTGTCTGGTTTCTGTGGATACCTGAGAGGAAAGGGAAAGGGCAGTCATAATTACTGGGCGTTAATTAGAGATCCACCACAGAGACAGCTTAAATTCAGCAAAAGGCTTCTGTAAATAATTAATGTTCTTTCTGTCCTTCTGCATTTCTTTCAAAGCACATATGTACTTAATGAGAAACATAAATAAGTCAAAATCCTTGTATATATTTTTTTTTTTACGGAACGTAAAGACAGACCACATTTAGTTATGAATCAACGTTTATTAGTTATCATAATCGTATATGTACACCAAAGGTACAACACTTATTGATATGTATGAACATACTTTTATGCATACCACAGGTCTGGTAAAGAAAATAAATCATGTATTTTTTGTCTTTATTTCGTTTTTCAATATTGAATATTCCCCACATACTCTCTCCCCTTACATCGCAATGACAACAACATCTTTACAAAGAGGGACGTCCCTAAAAATGTCAAGTGGGACAGGTAGGTTGGAATGGAGTGAAACAGGTTATCAGGTCTACTAAGGAGTTCTTCAGATAGACACTTGTGTTGAGGACAGACTTGAAGATATAACAGCTTGCCCTACAACCACTAGGATAATCAATTTCCATTAGATCTGAACTTAGTGTGTGTGTGTGTGTGTGTGTGTGTAGCAGGGTAGACGTACAGTGCAAATATGATTAAATTGAATAACAATGACAAAAATTGAGCGGGAAAGTTGACAGTGATCTACTGTCATGGAGGTTCTCGTGATAGTGAATGAGGGATATCATGGCACATTTGTATAGTGGGGAAAGTAGATATAATCTTTTTGTGACTTGAATGTTTGGTGTGCAGTTAAGTATCCCTATCCTGCAACAGTAACACAAGGTGCATACAATACAAGATTGTATGATGGTGGATACTAATGATACGTTTTGCTTCCTCTCCAATAGAGAGTTAAGATGGTTCCGGGAGAAGATTTATGGCCTGAGGATTATTGTAATATATATTGTAACAGGCTTTGCTCCAGACATTTGATTACATTTGATTCTGAACCCCTACTAATAGACTGAGCTAAAATGCATCAGTCTAATTGACATACTTGGTAAACTGGACCTTTTCCTTTCATGCAAACCTGATCACATTCCCTTTCCTAACAGTATATTGAACTCAGCACATCATTCCCTCTTGTCGTTCAATTGGAACTTCCCCCTTCTTTCTCTTGTTGCGTTCTCCTTTGTTTCAGAATCAATGTAATCTCTGGGACATTCGGCATTGCCATTGAACAGAGAAATTATATATATTTATGTACAATGAAAATGAATGCACATGACTTATATCTTCATTGAACAAACATTCAAAACGCTTACATTAGATACAAAAAAAAAGATATTTGTATATTGATGTGTGACAGGTAAGTGAGACAACTAGTTAACAGCTATTAGAAGAAAAGAAAAAAAACAACAATTTAATACACATTTCCTTCTATACATTTGATCTATTCTAATTTTTTTCAGAACATAGATGATATATTTTCTAGAGGATTACATATACAATCACAGCAATGCGACTATTTCTACAAACTGTTCCATGTCAACGCCCCCCCCCCCCTCAAACAAAACAAAAAAACAAAGCATTTGTTACCTACAATATATACACAAAGTGCAAGGAGGCACTTCAATATCATGCTTTTAAGATAGTGGTGCAAAAAAATAATCATTTTCATGCTTCTAAAACTGTGAGTTTGAACATATAGTGGTCCAACACTCAATCCCCTATTGATGACACAATGGTTCTCTCTTTTCTAGAGAGCATCTTCCTGAAGGTCACAAGGTCAAAGGTCGGGCTTTGGGAGCCGTCTGGGCCAGGGCTCTGGTTCGCAGCTTTCTGATTTCCTGTGTGTGGTGAATGCCGTGACCTTCCAGGTTTTGTGTTTGAGTGTGTATTTAACAAGTGCATGTATTAATTAACGTGTGTCTGCAGGTGAAATAGGTGTGAGTGTGCGCTTTTTGTGTCCATGAATGTGTGTGTGTGTGTGTGTGTGAAGTGCGTGACTTGTGTTTTCATAATTAATCATGTCCATGCAGCTTGCACAGAAGAGAACACCACGGTGTGCTGTGTTGTCGAGATGCACAGCTTGTAAATCAAGCTCTAAAGCAACGTGGCATTGTTCTTACTAAAGAAGTGTTCCGTGTTCGAAAAGACAGTGCTGCTATAGAAATGTGTCAGTTACGTTTTCTAGTGTTACTTTAATTAACATTATCATGATGCTCAAAACTGGCTACACAGCTCTAAGTTTACATCGTCAAGGCAAGGATGTCATTGAGCAAAAATTCACTGAACGACACAAGAGAGAAGGAAACAACACTGATTTAACAAATGACATCCACACCTGCATCCCAACTATTCTCACACAGACACACACGCTCCAAGAAAAGGATGGGCAGATTGTGGACTAGCTTTGAGTGTCTGCGTGATTTTTTATTTAAGCCATTTGGTTCCATGAGAGGGATAGAAGTTTCACTACCTGAAAGCTGGCAAGTTTGGATCCGGTGTTTTAGGTGTCTGTTAGGCTGATCTTGTGTGGTGTCGACCCACTCTTGGTTGTCAAACGTACAGCTGCAGCATCCAGGGTCAGAAAGAACAGTCTTAAGCTCTGGTGTTTACGAGGCAATGGTTGTTTTATCTAAGGAAGAACCCACTTAAAGGCTGCATAAGAACTATGAGTATCCTTCCATGGTGTTAGACCTTCATCCAACCACTGTCTGAGTGGGGGAATACTGTCCTTGTATGTTGATGTTTGTTCAGGTTTTTGTCAGTCGCTTGGTGGTTTTGTGCTATTTTTTCAAGTTTTGAAAAAGTAAAGTACCAGTCAGAAGTGTGGACATATTATCCCATTCAGTTGAATGGGAAGGTATGTCCAGTGTTCTGACTGGTACTGAATATGTTTGTGCTTCATAATAATAAAGGAAGGCCAAAGCTAATTGAGACTGGAATGTTCAGCTTGTCAACCCACTGTGTGCTTATCCTTATGTGATCAAAGTATATATTACTTTTTAGCAATTGAGTATGGGAAACTCCATCTTCATCATATAGATGCAATATATACAATATTTTCTCTTTTAAAAATAATTACCAAGTAAACAGTCAATTTGTTTGTAGTCAAAAGCTTACGGATTCAAGTTGTGCATGAGAAAGGTGATCGTAAACTGGCTTTTTAAGAAGCTCTCATATGGAAGTAAACATTTTAGGGCTATGATATGATAGTGTCCAGTGTTTTACAACATGGGGCTCCTCAATACTATTATTGAGTCTGGATGATCATTCAAGGGGTAGTGAATGCGTGCATTTAGCTAGAAAATAGTTTATTTGGCTTTGTCAAATACTTTTTGTTTAAATGCCTTTCAATTTCTTTTAAGTGCCAATAATTAATTTGTGCAATAATTTAATATTTGCTTGTCATGAATTGCAATAAAATTGTGCTATCTTCTTTTTATTTGGCCTCATATTATTCAGTCAGAATAACGAAATAGGACATTCAAGGGACTCTGGTTTACTGTAGTAACATCTGGGAACACTGTGTATTCCCATTGCAGTAGTTTATCTTTATAAGTAGTCCAGTTCAGGAACCAGCCAGGAATCTCAGTTCCATAATGGCTCATTAAGAGGAGTTGCAGAAAAGACACCCATAGTTCAAGGGTTTAGGAAATGCGTGGATTGTGCGCAATGTAGAAATCAAAAAGACACTACTGATCATGAAGTAAAAGTCATGGAGGCGTTTCAAAGGCCTCTGTGGGTTGATTGATTTCATGCCTGTTTGGTCCCAATAGGTGACTTGGTCCTGTTCGCATCAAAACCCATACACACATCCATTCACACATACCACACAAATACAGCATGGCAACACTGAAACCTTCCCGTAACAGTAGACACACAAACGAAAGACATAAGGGCTCCGTTACCATGTGTGATTTGTGCTTTCTGTTTTTCCACTGAACGTGTGGTTGTAGAGTAGGCATCAGGATTCCTGTCCTTGCTACGTGTCTCCAACTATTACATCACCCTGATGCACCCAAGGGGTTGTGGGTAGCAAAGACAATTGGATGTTTTGCAAGGGCGACTGTTAGGGAAGGTTCAAAGTGTACCTTGTCAGATAAAAAGGGCTCTGTGGTCGAGCAGCTGCCTATTGCTATGCCATTGGTCCTGGTAATGACAAGCTTGTGATGTACTGTGGTGACGTTTAACACAAGGAATCTATCACATTTTCCTTGAGTCTGTAACAATTACTCTCAATCATCTTCTGTCACTAGAGTGACAGATTGCCTGTATCAAACTGAGGCCGGCCATCTGAACGACTGCTGGTTCTGTACCTGTCATTATTACACTAACCCTCCCACCAGGCTATGAAAGCACTGGCTCAGCAGAAACAGACAGCATATTTAGAGGAATTATTTAAGTAACTGTTTGTCTTCTCTTCCCTCCCTCCCAAGCCTTGATGTCCATTGTGCAAGTGTTTGCTACGTAGCACATTATAATACTCTAACAGGCTAAACATACTTCTGTTATCATCTCACTCTTAAGTGAATTAGGATTAGTTGTCTCAGTCAGTCAGATAGACGGTTAGAAACACTGTAAAAGGGACTCTTAAAATAAAAATAACAAAAACTACATAAAAAATAAACATTAGTAGTTCTGTTTGCGTGTTTTTTTTGTTGATTTTTTTTCCCGCTCTTTCTTTCACCGGATAGGAAAGCTTGTAGAGCAGGGGATCTGTGTGCTGGCATTATTCACGTTTCCATGGTTCCTCCTCAACAAGCGTGCACTCCGCAGCAGAGCCGTTTGTGGCCGAGGTTACCTGCAAGCAGTTAGCAGCACAGCTGAACACGGGCACCAGGGCACAGTCACAAAAGCAGTCCTGCTTGCTTGCTGTCCTGAAGCAAAGCAAGCATAGCTGCGAACAGCCTCTGTCTATCTAATTACACAACATGTATGGTCAAGACATGAGGGAGACCTTCACAGTCACGGATGACCCATGCGTGCGGTGGCCCGGAGGTCGTAAGAATGCACACGGACACGTTTTAACCTGAGGAGCCATATACATGCAGCCACACAAAATCCACGGCAGTGACGTACAACTGGTACAAAGAAAATCATACAATTGCAAAACCGATGACAAAATAGAACATTTTACAAGCTGAGCTACGGTTTAGTCTGTACATGTTATTTGCAAGGCATTCTACAATGGTTGGCATCTTTGGATGAATGTTAGGGTTAAACTCTAACAGCTAAAAACATAAAGGCAAAAATATCGTGCAAGGTAAGAAAACGTTTCACATGAATGTTCTTCTTAATGTGTATTACACAAGTAATAATGTTGTGGACCTGTCTATAATGGCACACTATCAATTAAGTAATATATAATGCTATGTACTAGCACAAATAAAAATATTCAATAACTTATATAGATGAAAGCCTTGATCTAACTGTGTGAAAGATCAGAATGGTGCCTCATAGCACAGATATAATTGCGAAGTAATTATAATCTGCCCCATAACATGCAGGAACTGCCAATTAAGGTTGATCAGTTTCATTGCTTATTTCACACATTACTCATGTAATCACACTAGAAGCACATTCATGTAAAGTGGGCCTGGATATGTAGCAGCCATAATGCCATGTTTATCTGTAAATCACCATTACTGGATATTTGAATTGGTCCGGAGTCTGTCGTGGACAGTTTACTCGGTCTTCGGTGTTGCTAGGCAACGGTCGTGATCCTCTGATAAATTAATGGGACCCTGGAACCTTTCATGCCCTGGGCTCCTGTTCTAGGAAACACACTGCTAATATCCCCTCGCATTGTGGCGAAAGCCACATGCACCATGGTTATTCTAGAGAATTCCTTATTCAAATCGAAATAATGAGCTATACTGAGGTAGCTGCATCTGCCCTCCATCTTCAGAATGCACCTTTCTCACTGTAGACGTAAATAACTAGTGTCAAAATACGTGGGCAAGTGACAGACTCCCCAATATGGTTGAGCTGCATTGATTCAGAATGGGATGTATGCAGTGCTAATTAGACACGCTAACACTCTCTCCGCATGTTTAAACAGCCCAGAAATAATGTGTACTTAATTTATTTATTTTTTTTATCGCAGTAAGGAATCAGGGAGCCATGTTGGTCCTATCAGGAGAAAGTCAATGGAAAGAATCCATAGTGACGCTATTCTATTCTAATCACTTAAGAGGGTTTGCTGTCTCTTACTCGTTTCATAATAGCTTTGATTTTTAGTAGTTCCAAGGTGTTGGTAGGATGTGAAAGGAAATTTAATTTCCAGTATTACAGACAGACATGGCAAAATACTGTTTTTCTAAGCAACTGCACATTGAAATATATACACATGTATTTGGGGTATTTTCCCTGTTTCTTCATAAAATAATAGTGTATGTATTTACATTGGCATCTTCACGCATTGACGCATGCAAACCGAAACGTGCAGTGCATGCGAAAGAGAGGGTTAAATGGAAGTCTCTATGTCCGTAAGTGTTAGCGGTACCTTGCACTCATCTACTACGACTGAATTTCGAGCGGCACTGACGCACTGGTTGGAGTTGTTTTCGTGGTGGTTCTTCATATCGTCGTAGTAGGACTGGGTCTTGTTCATCATCTCGATGTCGTCTGACTTGGCAGCGTGAGCGTCCAGCTCGTCCAGCTCAGCCTTGGACATGTGGTACACGATCCCCGCACCGTAGGAGTCTCCCACCACGTTGACGGAGGTCCGGAAACGATCCCTGTTTGGGGGAAGGGAAGGAGGAACAGGGAGGAGGACAGAGCTCTGGATGAAGGTGGCAAAACTTTGACCCTGAACGGTCGAACAATTGCTGATGAGGACGGTCCGTGCTAAGGTTGGGGGTCAGACTCACAGAAGCCAGTCAACAGCCACCAGCAGACTGATGTCCTGGGTGGGCAGGCCCACTGCAGTCAAGATCAGCAGCATGGTAACCAGTCCAGCACTGGGAATACTGGCAGCACCCACACTGGCCAGAGTGGCTGTCAGACTGGAGAAACAACAAGGGAGCAGGGCAAAACATTCCATCAGCAAACAGGTTCTAACTAGAACATTCTAACAACATAAGGCAAAACGTTGAAATGAATGAATGAAAAGCGTCGGAAGTGTTTTTATGAAAGGGTTTTTCGAAAACAACTGATCTCATCTGAACCCCTTTTCATCTGACAGTGTAAACTGTCAAAATACCAATTGAACGCTGAGGAGGCTTGCACTGTATTTGGGGCTTTGGGGTTAATCCTCCAAGTGAAGTGATATGTGGATGAGAGCAACATGACCGGAATTACTAATAGCAGATTTTTAATATGGCGGCATGAGTACAGATGAAATGACAGACTAAAGGGCAAGGACTGCCTCAGTTAAATGAAGTGCCCTTGTGGATAATGACTACAGCTACTCTATGAATTACTGCATTAAATCTGTTCTACTGGCACATCCAAGTTACTTTGACAGCATATATCCTGTATAGTGAACAAAATAAATATACTCACAGTGAATTTTGTATATATATATATATATATATGGGAACTTTTCAATGTATTTTTCTCAGCTGACACTTTAAAGGTGACATTGTGATTTGCAGGTATATGTTTGTGACAAGTGACAACTTTACCTGACAGTGACAATCTGCCCAGCATCTAGGTCGATGCCGTTCATCTGGGCAATAAATATGGCCGCCACAGCCTCGTACAGGGCGGTTCCGTCCATGTTGATGGTGGCGCCGACGGGAAGCACGAAGCGGGTCACTCTCTTGTCAATGCCGAGGTTCTCCTCCAGGCAGCGGAAGGTGACGGGCAGAGTCCCGGCGCTACGGGAGGACGAGGAACAGACAGGAAGTTCACTGTCAGAACTGACATAGCGGTTGTGACCTTCTCTGAGGGAAAGCTGCATGAAATAACTCTGTTTCCAAACAAATCTCAGACGTTGACTCGTCAACTCCATCGAAATCCATCAAGTCGGATACGAGCAATCGATGAACCCTTCAAATCCGATGACCCCAATCAATGAACTAACCATATTCAGATTTGAACAAATCAATTAACCAATCAACAACGGATTGTTCCTGACCTGGAAGCGGTTCCCAGGGCTGTGATCCAGGCCTGGAAGATGCCCATGAAGAAGGTGAAGGGGTTTTTCCTGGTGATGGCAAAGTAGATGCTGGGTAGGAAGATGACGCCGTGGATGAGGAGGCCGATGATGACAGTCACCATGTACATGCCCAGCTGCCTTCCCACCGTCTCCAGATCGGCAATGGAGATGATCTTGCCACAGATCAGACAGGCGATACCGAAGGGAGAGTACCTGGGGAAGAGGGGAAAAGATGAGAAGAGATGTTCAGATATCCGCACGAAAACATCATTCCAAGTTTTGCATTTTCAAATGAATGACCTCTGTGTATTTCCTATAAAATTCCATCCGTGTGGGACATGAGGTGGTTCTGTTGAGTCCATATTCACAGAGCGAATGCGAGGTGTTCGAGGCGCTTCCTGTACTGACCACATGATCATGATGACGAGCTTCATCACTATCTCGTTGAGGATGTTGAAGAACTCCAGCATGAGCTTGGCTCTCTCGCCCATCTTCCCCATGCAGATCCCGAAGGCGATGAAGAATCCAATAAGACCTGACAATCACACAATCACAGCGGATCAGAGAGGAGGTTGGCCTTGTTTCTAGGTAGAAGCATAGAAAGGGAACGCATTCGGAACGTGGACGGAGCAAAGGACACTGACGTGTTCTGTGGGTGAATTTAAGCGAGACAGTATACAGAGTGTCTGGCACGCAGCAGCACTCAGGACATATTGCCTGCTGCATCTGCCGTCAATCCTGCCAGATTACGAGCCAACCAGCCTACCTAAGACGTTCATGCCGCTCTTGAACTGCAGAGACTTCTTGACGATGAACTCTGGCTCCTTGGTGATGTTAGCCAGCAGCCCCTCCACAGCTGTGGTGGCGTTCACGTCCTCCTCGATGACCTTCTCCACCTTCTTAGTCACCGTCTGGATCTGAGAGACGACGACACAACTCATCATTTGTGAAAATATTTCAAGACGCACGTTTCATGTCTTAGAAATCTGCCCAGTTCAGATTCAGGAAGATATTATGAATGGAGTCCCGGTTGAACAAATAGAAGGGAAAGCAGCATGTCTTCAATGTCAAAGTGTACGGAAATATTAAAGTCAAACCAAATGTGAAAGAGAGAGAGAAATGGGCGAAGCCAGTTCAGGCATGACACTCGGGCTGCCCACGTCATCACTCAATTATACAATCAGTACATATCATTCATCCTACAACTCAGTATACATTACCATTTATACACCTCAGTATACCTCACCACTCATTCACACACCTTAGTACATGTCATCACTCTCTCACATTCACTAGCAGCACAAGCACTCAGGTAGCGCAAGCAATCAATCATGAACACACCTGACATGTATTCCATGTCATGGTTATCAATAAATGTTCTATTATCAATCAATCACATGAGTGTCTCGACTGAACTGTAGTAGCAGATTAGCACTGCATACCGAATGGACATCCTCCATCCTGGGACTGGTTCTGACAGTCAGGTGGTATTTTGACACCAACTACAGTATTAACAGGAACTTCCAAGGGATGAAAAAGGACTCCTTACCTGTTGGAAGCAAGCCTGGACCAGGTTCTCTGGGAACAGGTTCCTGATGAGGTCAAAGAAGGCATCCAGGCTGGAGACGTCATCGTTCTTGTGTCCCTCTCCCAGCTTCTCCTTCAGCTTGGGGTTTCCAGGGTGGATGAGCAGCACTAGGATGACCCCAAGCACTGCGGCGATGATGGTGGTGCTCATGTAGTAGACCATGGCCCTGGTGCCCAGGCGACCGCTGGACTTGGCGTCCAAACCAGCCAGACCTGCCACCACATCAAACCCCCTGTTAACATCCATCACTTCCTGTCTGCTTGTGGGAGGATGGGGATGGGGCGTGTTGTGTGTGCGGTGTAAATACTGTTTGCAGCAGATATTGGCACAAGCTTCCATTGGTCATTACCCTACCGAGTAACTGTGACAATATTGGATAACACTTGGATGTGCCAATCTGATAAGGCCGCTTTGGAGAAAGATTTGCAACCAAAAAAAAAAACATAATTTGTGAGGCATAATTCTTCTGGGTTCCATAGTCCAGAAGATAAATCTATGGGTTGCTGTTGAGAATGTGAGGTCCAGCTGGGTACCTGTGATTAAACTGGAGATGATCAGAGGGAGAATCAACATCTTCAGCATCCTCATCAATATGTCTCCAGGGAAGGCGATCACCATGACGATGTCTGGGTGGATGGGAGAGGCGACACGAAGCAGCATCCCAGACACAGCCCCCAGAATCACACCTGGAGAGATAGAGGGGGGGTTAGAGAACTAAGATAATAGAACCCAGTTGGTGAAAGTGTTCAGATACATAACGGTGGGAGGGGGGGTTGGCACTTCAAACAATGTAGAGTATGACAGACATACACATTGGAGCATTCAGAGAGAAGGAATCCTTCAGATGTGGTGAAATGTTCTTTTTAGGTTTACAAAAATATATATAAATATATAAAAAATATAAAAAATACATATTTTTAAAGAGAACAATCTGTTCAGGACGTCATTGTCATAACCAGAGGACATCTGCATAAAATGAAAATTAGTCTTAAACTGTGTGGTTTCTGAGCTAAATGGTTCATGGGATTATGATCGAATAAAGCAAATGTTGTCTCTCCTTAAGCCAATCGTTTGAGATGCTTTGTGGCTTATTAATGAATCCAGCAGTCTGGGGTTTGGAAAAAGCCTGCTGCTGCTTAGATGACAGTGGGAGGGGAGATACACTGGAACATGGTGTGAGGAAGAACCTGCTGGAGGATTAGCACAAACCTCTTTGAAGAGAGACATAAAGAGGGAGGGTGAGGGAGCGAGAGAGAGAGAACTCCATGCACAACCTAACATATCAAAGAATCTCTATCCTCTATGGGAATATAGCGGGTTTTCTAGGAAATAGATCAAAGGTAAGTCATCTCTTCCAGAGTTCCGTAAAGAAGTCCCCTTCAAATGTTCTTAATGTTGTTCTTAACTTTACCAGGCTTACCTTGGGAATTTAATTTACTATCAACTAGACCTTTCACCTTCAGGTCTAGTCTTCTCATTGACAGGATCCCAGCTCCAAATACTCTGGAAAGATAACCCCAGAGTGAACCTGCCCCCATCCCTGCCCTCCCCTGACCCTGGCCCTCGCTGTCCTCCCCCTGACCTCCCTCAGGCCCACAGACAGATCTGACCCCTGTTCGCTTCAGCCCCCCCCCCTGCAGCCATGTCTGCACACTGGCCCCGCGGTCTGTCTCTGTGATGAGCCAGACACAGCGAGGCTCTGGCCCCCGAAACCGCCCGGGACCCCCTGGCAGCTGCACTTCCTCTGCTAGCGCACAGCTGCCAGGGATCACAGCGCATGAGAGACAAACACCCGCTGGAATCCAGCTCTTTTCATCTCCCTCATGCATATTGGTTGTGTTCTTCTTTTAGTGTCCCTTCACAAAGCCCCAGCATCGCACCATGCTTGTTCCTGCCTCGCGACCCTGGGCGGTCCTCTCTGACCCTACACCCCCTCCCGCTCGCCATTATCCTGCCACCAGCCTTCATGTTCCCTCCCTGACTTCATCCTGTCACCACTAGCCCTCACCTCTCTCCCTGACACCCCCCCCCCACCCAAATAAAGACACAAATAAATCCAAAGCTGAGCTACCCATATGCAAAACTTCATGTAGCATATGATGTCCAATAATGTCCAAAGTCAGCAGTATGGAGTCAAGCAGCCTCTCCTCTCCTGCCACCCCCTCCCACAACACATAAACACCACCATCTCCCAGCTAATGTGAGTCTTCCTGTCCCCAGGGCAGAGGCAGATGGGTGGCAGGGACAGGGCACCAGGTGCTCCAGGGCTGAAGAAGGTCAGGGCCGACTGGCACCAGGTGCTTAGACTACGGCAGCACACATGGCATCTGTTCTCACTGGAGCTGATCGGTTCCATTAAAAATGAACATTTAGACATCCCTCTGACTCTTCTTCTGTGGTTAAGTTCCTGTGTTGCTGGTAAGTGCCTGTGTTCAACTGTGTTCCCACTTAGTATATTTCTGGGAGGTATCACAGGGTATATATCACAGGATTATGGATCAGGGACAAGAGAGGATGAGATAACATACAAGTTGATGAGACGAGACAAGGGCAGAAAAGAGAAGGAGGAGAAGAGAAGAAAAAGGAGACGAGAGAGGACAAGGTTGTGATGGTTGGGATGGGCGGCGGCGGCGAAATCACTGACCGAGCACGGTGAGCGTGAGCAGCATGTTCTTGAACATCTTGGAGCAGATGTTGGCACACTTGGACCTGGGCCTGGCCTCAATAGGCTCCAGGTGGCTCTCGTGCATCCTCACCTCCACTTGCTTAGGCATACTGCTGGAACTGCAGAGAGACAGAGGAAGGAGAGAGGGACAGACAGACAGACAGACAGACAGGAAGGAGATGATTACATCCATATTGCATACTTCTAACTACATAATCTTTAATCTCATGCAAGCCAAATATATGAACTGCAATGATATAATACATTATCACAACATACCTGAAAGATGTCAACATTGTGTAAACAGTGATAACAGACAATATGTTGATTTAACTGTCTACTATATAACGCACATGCATCACAGATTAAATATATCACACAGTACTGTCCAGCAGCAGCTAATGCTGTATCCGACCATACAATCCATTGGATATATACAGCAGGGTCAATAGCATTATACCATGTAAAGAATTAGAGGCTGAGGAGTCTCTAGGCGATCCACACTGAGAAGAATTGCTGTCAACAAGGTTGTCACACTGTCCAGGGTTACTACGGCAGCAAACAGAAGGACAGTGATTGGTTGGAGCCTGAGAGCGGCAGATCAAAACGCCAGATTCCATCCTGCGCAAAGTTACTTCAATATGTGCAATCAGAACAGATGTCAGTATTTGACTTGAACAAAGTTCTGTTTGCACAGACCATCATGTCCTCCTGTGGGACCATGTGAGAGCATGGAGACTTCATGTCTGCTGAGTTTACACAGCACTGGGCCACAGTTCACATGACTTAGTGACACAATCCCCAGACGTTAGGGAATCTCCTTTAGGCTATTAAGCTTTGCAACTTGCTCCTGAAAAGCTGTTGCACCACACAATGCAGATTCGATTCGATTCAACTGTATTGTCATCGAACAGCACAAGTAGAGTACAACACAATGGAGTTACATACAAGGGATTTTACACAGCACAACGTATTGTGTTGTATGTAGTGTTTTAAGGCAGTTTCTGTGGACTCCCTGGGGGAGTCGGGGAACTGAACGCGGAGGGTGTTGGGCTAACAAACAAACTCCGTCTGTTTTTAGCATAGCGGTTTGTGACGTCTCATTTTTCAGGGCATCTCTTAAATCAAACTCCTGATGAGACTGCTACTGTTGGGTGAGACACACACACACACACACACATACACACACACACACACACACACACACACACACACACACACACACTCACACACACACACACACTCACACACTCACACAATGTCTAAGATATATTTAATATATCGCCTTTGAGTACCTTGAGCGCTATATAAATAAAATGTATTATTAAATGTATTGTATTATTCATCTTATTTATTTTAGTACTGTCTCACTGACTGGAAGCACTTTTAATCTTGTTGTGCCTGTGGCAATGATAATAAAGATCTATCTATCAATCAATCAAGGCTGACAAGTGACTGGCGAGAAAAGTTTCTCTTTATTAGTTTTTTAAACAGAAGGAAGGGAAAGAGGGAATGGTGTGTGGGGGGGAGTTTTGAGTTGGGAGGTGGGTGGGCAAGAGAAGGAAGGAAGGAGAGTTTTTTGGGGGGGATTTTCAGCCTGTAAGGCAGTTGAATCGGAGGAGTCGCTTCTTCCAGATGGTCATTGGCTTCTTGGCAGTGGAAGAGCCTGAGGTCTCCATCTTGTCCTCTGCGATGTCGTCTGCGATGTTCTGGTTCAGCTGTTGACATCTCCTGACAGCCCACCTCTCGTGACATTGCTCCTCCTCCTTCACCTTCCGAGCCTCCTTTTGCTCTGCACGCTGTGCCTGGTTCCGGTTCCAGCGGTCTTCGAACTTTTGCCGCTGCTCCTCGAATACCATCAACTTCTCCCTCTTTGCTCTCTCGCGGTCAGCACGAGTGGGGAGTGGGCTGTCACACAGGGAGGCCATGCATCTCACCAGCGGGAGATAGGGCTCACTCCCCTCCTCTGCCTCCCTCTGGTAGGTCCGTTCAATTTTCTGGAGGATTCGCTTCTTCACTTTGTTATTGAGCCAGTAGAAGGCCTTTTGCTGGAAGTTCAGGTCCTTCTTGTTGTTGGCAAGCTCCTCGGTAGCCTCTTCAGGTATCTCAACCACGCTGAGAAGGGTTTCGCTCTGGGTGTCCAGGCTGGTTTCCGGCAGGTTCTGTCCAAACATCAGACACACCTCTTCTACATCCTCCTCCTCATCCTGGAGAGTGTCTCCATCCTCCTTGGCTTCTGATGTGTAAGGGAGTGGGATGTCACGCATGGAGGCCATGCCTCTCACCAGCAGGAGGTAGGGCTCACTCCCCTCCTTTGCCTCCCTCTGGTAGGTCCGCTCAATTTTTGGGAGGGTTTGCTTCTTTACCCTCTTGTTTAGCCAGTCGAAAGCCTTGTGGTTGTTCAGGAAGTTCAGGTCCTTCTTGATGCCGGCTAATGTCTCCTCGGTAGCCTTTTCAGGGATGTCAACCGCGCTGAGAAGGCTTCCGCCCCGGGTGTTCTGGCTGGTTTCAGACAGGTTCAGACACAGGTTCAGACACACCTCATCCACAACCTCCTCCACATCCTCCTCCTCGTCCGAGGTCATCACCCTATCCCCCCGGAAGTGCTTGTCATCTGCGATCTGGTTTAACCATTTACGTTTGCTGGCAGCCCAGCTCTCAAAGCCCTCCTCCCTGATCTTCTGAGCCTCCATTCGCACTTCATGCTTTGCCTGTGTCTGGGTGTTCTAGCTGGTTTCAGGCAGGGTGGTTTCATACCTCAGACACACCTCATCCACATCCTCCTCCTCCTTCTCCTCAAGTTTTTCTCTTTTCAGATGTTCTCTCTCCATGGCTTGTTTCGCCACCTCAATTGACCTTTCCTCCTGCCTAATTCTGTCCTCCTCCCATCTTTGTTTTTTCCACTCATCCTCCAAGATCTCCCTCTGCCTCCTTCTCTCTCTCCTTTCGCTCTCCTCCTGCTGTTTTCTCTCCATCTCTACACGCCCTCTCCGCTCATGTTCCATTTTCCTCAATTCCTCAAACATCCGTAACTTAGGCGCCATCCCGGAGGCCTCTTCTAAGATTGGGTGGAGCTTGTCTTTCATTTTTGCCGTATGCTTTCTGTTCTCTTCCGTCATGGTGAATGTCAAATTCTGCCTCTTGACCAACTAGGCACTGCTTATATAGACTTCAGCACTTTGTGACATCATCAGAACCCTGACCTGAATATTCCACCTCCTTTAAAAATATGTACAATGATGATGATGTCATAAAGTGACAAATAAGCAATCACACCAGCACTACGTAGCTGATGGCCCCGAACCACCCCCCCCCCCCCACCCCACAGCACTCCCAGACCATTTTAAAGTCTCAAAAGTCACACAAACATGCAGTTTGTCCGATGTCTGTTAACTCTCTAAACACAATACAGTATATTGAATCCACATTATCTGCAGACTGCGTGTCTCCACGTCAATCAATCGTGAAGCTTCAGAAGCCATCTTCCCAAATGGTGTATTGTCTTGTAGGGAGGAAGGATCATTCCCCCCTTCCTGTCAATAGCAAACGTTTTACATTCAGTAGAACGTAATGAATGTCATTAGACATTTTTCCATTTAGCAGAGCTTTACAGACTGACTGAAATCCAAGAACCATATACTGAGGTGAGAAGAGACATGTAGGCTACACACCTTCTCGCCCACACACACACACACACACACACGCACACCCACACACGCACACACACACACACTGTATGTGCCACAGGGAATGAAAAAGAAAAGAAAAGATACAGATGGAGAGAATGGACAGAAAGGTTGTTTGAACTGCGTGCCTACATTTCTCTTTCTGGTGTAAAACCTGCCGTTCTTACTCTGGATTGTACTTATAATGTCTGACGGCATTGCAAAAGCACAGGCTTCCTGAGATTTTAAATATCCTAGGGGGGGTTGCGTTATGGAACAGAAGAGAATTGGATCAGGCAGTTAGCCTGTTTTAAACAGCAGACTGCCAGTTTGCAGTCAGACAGGGGTTGCGCTGCGTCTAATAACACACACCCAACAACATTCCTAGGTGCTTCACGTAATCTATTGCTATGAGGGGGATCAGATCATTGATTTCCTATGAACTACCCTAGCAGTCACCAAGCAAACCTTAAATCCATTCTACTTGGCTTCTTTCAGTGGGTGAACGTTTTCTGAGCTTTTATTTCTTGCTAAATGAATCAAACACTACACAAAGCAACTGTACAGGGGCGGCGATCTCTCAGCTCTGAAGGCGAGTGTCCTAACTGCTGAGATCTGCCCTCCCGTCATTGTTGGGAGATGGGGAATCGTCGGCTTTGTGGCTTTTCAAGGCTGCTTGGCTCATTGAATGAGAATGAATGGAAGATGAAGAGGGTGTGAGAGAGGAAATCAAGTTTCAAAAGACTCTGACCTTCAGTACCCCCCCCCCCCCCCCCCCCCCCCCCCCCCCCCCCCCGGACTGAAGCACACACACATGCACACACACAAACACACACACCCGCACACACACATAGGCCAGAGCTCTTGAGAATCAGCATTCGGTATTATTCAGTGAAATAACTTCATGGATCATTCATGACTTAGGATCTTTCAGCACAGTGGAGAACAGAGGGAGAACCAGATTGAAAGGAGCCAGGCGCGTTGGGACAGAACCTTGCAGCCAGAGTTCACAGGTCCTCTGTTGTTACTCCACAGCTCTGCAATTACACAGTGGACGAACACACACGCACGCACAACCCTGGCACATCCCAGCATACTCATTAGGGAAGGCCTTCAGCTGGATATAAAAATATAAAACGATGGATGAAAAACATGCCAATTCCCCAACACATGCCGCACACGCGCGCGCTCAGGCGCGCACACGCATGCTGTCTAATGATGGTTCTGTCGTGGTTCTAAGGATGAGGCAGCTGGCCTGCTGCCAGGCACACAGATGGAGATCCCACTCCTCCGCGTTACCTTGCCATCCGTCGGGAGGGATAACGTACACGTTAACACCATGCACAGACCAGCATTAGTCATCCTCACGCTACCATGACAACACCCCTCCAGGTCGTCCGAGAACAGCCTTGATTCATTAGACGGAGATAAAAAACGAGACTATTTTGGCCTTGTCCAATTTCAGTTCAGCTAGGAATGTTCTTAATTGAATGTCACATTTTTTTTTTCTCTCCCCTATTTTAGGCACACGGGGAAGGGGGGGGGGGGGGGGGGGGGCGGGTGTGGAGGTGGAGGCGTCAAGGAGGCAGGAAATGACCTGCGGTGATTAACAGTGGATGGTGTTCACTGTGGCTCTGCTCTAACGCTGCATGTCAATGATAGATGGCTCTAAAAATAGGGGAGGAAAAAAAAAAAAAGGTTCAGGAAATGAATGACGAATCGCGGCCTTATTTTAGGCACACGCATGTCGCCTTCATGCCAGTTTATAGGAATCCAGCAGGAAGCGAGGAGATGCAGCCAATCTGCTCTACTCTCTAATCTGTCAAGATGGGAGATGTTCCTCAGGGGACTGATATCTCTGCATCCTTCACTCTCTTGCTCTCTCCCCCTTTCCTGTTTTCTCTCTCTCTCCTTCTCCTCCCCCCTTTTCTCTCAACCCTATCCCCCGATCCTCCTTTTTTCATGTTATTCTATTTTCTTTCTACTCTTCCTTCATTGTCCATTCTCTCTGAGGTGCCATCGTGTTGTGGCTCCCTCACAAGTTCTGTCTTTCCACAGATGTCTCTTTCCCTCTCTCCCCCTCTCCCTCTTTCTCCCTCTCTCTCCTCTCCTGTCACCCTTTCTTCAGATCCTACCCAACGCCACCCACGCCACCGCGCTCTCTCTCACTCTCTAATCGGATTGGCTCATAAACCACTTAATCTCAGCTGAGGACACCGCCAGACTAATTTAATTGCAGATCACTTGAATAAATAATGGAATACCCTCCATGTCACAGTGAAATGTGCGAATTCTAACAGCGACGAGCGCAGCGTATATTAAGGCGCAGTGAACCATGAATATTTCACATGAACCTGATTTTATAGGAGGTCTTCACCTCTTTGCTGCCTGGATGACGTCATCTCATCCAAGTCAACCGATGGATGTTTTCTAATGGCAGATCGTGTAGTACACCAACTGAATGGAAGGGATACTTACGAAGCATATTCCTAACAGTATGACTGGCAGAGCAAGACTGAGCAGTGACAATGACTATGCAAGCAAGTACATGATGAAGTATGAGCATTTATCTACATTAACTATTCACTTATTATATTTGCCAATTACCTGTTTCACACACACTTTAATTGATGTTTTACCTGTTGCACACGTACTTCAACCGATTTTACTTATAGTGATTCTGCTGCTTTTAATTATATAATGTATTTGTATGTGTTTTTGCACTTGTTCGTCTGCCACTGTTTTAAGAGAAGTCTCCAGTCTCGTTGTACAACTGTATAATGACAATAAATGGCATTCAATTAAATTCAATATGCAATTATGGACAAGGACAACTCTGCCCACGTGAAATGCAGAAAAAATATGACTATATAACTTAAACGTATCACTACATAAATTATCTCCCACGTTATTATTACAGCGACTATCAACAAGATTCATATAAAATAATCATAAAGTTATGTTAACAGGTACTTACTTCATCTTAGGTGCGACAGAGGTAAGGGTGCTGCACAGTACTTTAGTTACTAAACCATCAGTCTTTGGCAAAGAGGAGAGACTGTAACAAGCAGATCAAGCAAACAGCCCTAATCACAGACGCTCCATGACCATTAGCCACAAGTCAAACAGACCAGATCCAACCTCTGGTCGCCTCCACTGACTTCACTCAAACTCTGCTCTCGTTCACGGTTGGCCCACTGCTCCTTCTGAGCATTCACCCAGCAGCAAGTCAGCTCCACCCAGGAAGGACACCCCCCAAGTCACAGCCGCGTCAACCAGAGGAACCCTCGTCATCCAGCCGTCCACTCCAGAGAAGCAGACCCAGCCCGAGCACCGCACAGACGCAACCGCACACGCAAACACACGAAACGCTCCACCATCACACGGGAGGGGGGGGGGGAGGAGTCAATGTGCCAATCTTAACAGCAAAATCCCCCTGGGTCACTTTTTTCCCCAGAGGCCGTAATCCCCTCCCCCCCTCCCCACCCCCCCCCAGAACGCACACTTCCTGTGTCAGCTCCACGGCGGGCGGAGGAGCTCCCAGCTGAAGGGGTGCAGTTGGCTGCGGTCTGACCTCTCTTCCAGGCTGCCTCCGTGTCGATGGGTCAGTAAAAGCCTGTGTCCATCCAGGCCACGCTGAAGACTTAGTGATGAGCCTGTTCCTGGGACTACAGGCGGATGAGGATGGCCAGATAATGGGAGTGGTTTGTGGAGGGTGGGGCTGTGATCCTGAGTTTTGCAGAGAGCTGGTTCCAGCTTCGGTATGACGTCATATGATGTCATAGCATTGCCATGCTGAGGCGCTCTGCAGCTATTCAATGATACACTGGTTGTTCAGGAACCATAATGTAATAATATAAAGGTGCTCTTCTTTCTTCAAACCACTATCTGCCTTACATGCTGTTGTGCATGTTATTACTATCACTACTAATAATGACAGTGTTTTATCACAAGGTTGCTCGTCTGTGATAGGGTGTGCCAAGTTTTACTGGTGTAGTAGGTTTGAACCGAAGGTCAGGAGGACAGCCAATGTCACAAATGAAAACAGTGTTGGATTAAATTTTCAAGTGACAATGACCTTAATCCTATACATTTTATATATATATATATCCTCCAGATTATACAAATAGAAGCATTATAAATCACTGCTGCGCATTCTACTTGTTTACTCAGTTTAACCATGAAACAACAGCTCAAGTCGGATCCATTGTGACAGTGACAAGGAATGAAATATCGACTCACTAACAAAAAAAAAGAAAATTGATTTAGCTTTCCTTTTCAAGATTAGAAAACCAAAGCACAAAAGTCTGGCATTTCATATCCGCTGGCATCAAACTGGTTTCTCTCTTGCCTGTCAGCACCATGGGGTTTGACAACGTATGGGCTTCTAGCACATTCTTCCCATTAAGGAAATGTGTCGAAAAGCTTTTTCCTCCGCAAACAAACGGCCCAAAGGAACAACAAAAGCCAGAGGAATGCCATCTCTGACAGCAGAGGTTGTATCATGAGAAATCAGTCATCCCAAATTCCTTGACATGTCATACTCTATCACTGGGTGCCTGGAGAGGACAGGGGCCGCTTGTGTGTGTGTGTGTGTGTTTGTGTGTGTTAGGGTTCGTGTGAGTGTTGTGTGTGTGTGTGTTAGTAATAGGGTTGGCAGAGGGTGGTGGAGAAGAAGGGGTTCTTGGGAGGTGGGTTTGGGGGGGGGGTGGGGGGGTCAAACCACCGTGTCTAAGCCAAATGAGGGGCCTTCGAGGGGAAGGCAGAGGCAGCCATCCCTACTCTTGGCGAGGATCATGTGAAGCTCTCTGCTTCCTCTCCCTTCGCTCTGAGGGGCTTTTGTCTCGCATGCAAACAGTGGCGGTGGCCCCAACTCTCCGGGCCAAGGGCCACGTCCAAACTGGCAGGGGCCAGAAAGAGGGTGGAGGGGGGTGGCGGTTGGTGGAGGGTGGGGTGGGGCGAGGGGGGGGGGCGGATGAGGGGTACGCGGGGACGTCCAGAATGCCAGTCCATTCAGGCCCGCTGATGTCATGCCTGTGCCCACCGTGGGAGAGCGGCGGAGGGGCCGGGTCGCCCCTTTCTCTTACGGTCTCTTTTTCCCGGGATGAATGAATCTTTGAGAATCGGCAGCCCATTGTGTCCCATAATCGACGGCGATTATCCCGATTTTATGCTGCCTTCTCGGGGAGAGGAGGCTCCCTGAGCGCTGGCTTTGAGAGCCACCGCGATGCAACCAGGCCCCAGCCAGGTTGTCCTAGCAACGCAGCGCGGCTTAAAGAGAAGGGTAAGGAAGGGAGAAAGGAAGCTCACTGCTGCTTACACATAAACACACACACACATCCACGCACTCAGACACAATCGCATGCGTCAATGAAGCTCGATGGATCGGAATCGATGGACACACTCGATCCCTACTTTCATCAAATGAAGTGTGAACTCAAAGTAATAGAGCCATCAAACATACTCAAAGATTCATCAGGCAGCTTTCATGCAGCTTTTTCAATAGTTAACAGGTTCTGGTACGACCTGGTTATCTGCTTAACTTCACAATCACAATCGTACCGAAGTTACTCTTCTACGATGATGTGCCCATCCAGGGTGTGAAGGACCTGAAGTTACCCAGCCGGGGTTCAAACCCGTTCTCATGCCTGGGGGCCCCACAATGCACCGTGAGGTAGAGATAACTGGAGCCGTGCCAGGCTCCGGATATCTCTGGCCCCTTAGGGGGCCCTTGGCCCCCATTCCCCTCCCCCATCCAGCCACTTACCATGCAGTGGGAAAAAAGGGGATCACACCACAGCCTGGCTGCCTGGGAGCTGTGAACAGCCCCCCTCAACCCCCTAATGAAGCTCTTAGCAATTACTTCAGGTTGCACCATGCATAAAGAGTAGAAGATATTCTCTGCCAAGTGAAGAAAAGGACACTTTGTTGCTGCTCGAATCTCGATTAGGTATTCCGCAAATGGACTTGGGGTAAATGCATCCAGTGTATGTAGCTACTTGGAACCCATGTGTGGCTTAGACTGCAGCGCTGTTACTGTGGCTTAGCTGGTCTGGGGGATGATCATGAAATGGGATGGTCTCCGGAGAGCTCTACACCAGAACTTAACAGACCCAGAACAAACCAGAAAGAACCAGACAGAACCAGATAGAACCACAGAAAAAAAACAGAAAAAAACATAACCATTAAGGTTGAATTTAATTAAAAACAAACTGCTGAAAGTTGTGAGATTCTTGGTCTTTTTGATGGACAGGAGGCATGGATACACATCTGTCGATGGAGTGCGTGTGTGTGATTGTCTGTATCCATGTGAGACTGGGTGAATTTGTTTTGTCGTGTACGCGTATGTGTTTTGTTGTGTATGTATTTCACTGTGTAGGCATGTGTTTGTGTAAGTGAAGCCCTGAGACCATCACAAACTCTCAGTACTACGGTTAGTAAGTCTGTTAGTCAGACAGTCGGTCAGACAGTCAGTCAGACAGTCAGTGACCCAGCCAACCAGGAGATACTTGCTCCTTGATTGGCAATGATTAAAGGAGTCACTGTTGTCAAAGCAACTGTCCTGCCCTGACCTTTTGATGACAGTCCACTTCACTGGGAGGGTGGTTCACACACACACACACACACACACACACACACACACACACACACACACACACACACACACACACACACACACACACACACATACAGTTACAGTTCCTGTTGGAACAGATCACACAAAAAACCTGCAACCAGGAACAAGGTTTGCTGCCAAATTATATAGACGAGCATTCTGTGCACCCTTCAAACCACTTGTCTTAGAGAAATGGGGCAAGCCATAGGGATAAACATCTCCAGTGAGACTATTTACAGTAGCCTCGAAAGGCTTTCCAATCCCCCTTCCCCAATCCCAACAGTGCCCAATGTAGGGATGGACCGACCCATTGTGATGCTACTGTAGCCATTGTTCCAAATTTTCCATCACTTCCTGTTAGCATACGACAACACCACCCGGCATCATCGTCATTGGGCGATGCATGACTGGAGCGTCCAGCTTGCCCCAGCCTCCTGGTCGGCGAGTTGCCCCATTGTTTGGCCCTCGTCTTTGTGGCAGTAATGAGCGAGTGATTAGAGAGGCTCCAGGGAACTCTAGGGCCACAGAGGCTGTCTGCATCAGTCCCTTAGATGTGAGCAGGTCCACTGTAATTATGTGTTAACAGCCTATTATGCTGCACAGCGTTTGTCAGGGGCAGAGCTGGTCAATTCCTATTCACTCTGAGAATATGGAGAGAGAGAGAGAGAGAGAGAGAGAGAGAGAGAGAGAGAGAGAGAGAAAGAGAGGGAGAGTGATAGAAAATGGGTGGGAGCGATTTAGAAAGAGGGGGTGGGAGGGAGAGAGAGAAAAGAGAGAGCAGAGGGAGAGTGGGTACTGAGGGGTTACAGTAGAGGACTGAACCCACTCAAGTATTCCGTATGATGGGTTTTCTCTCTTTCTTTCTCATCCTTTCTTTCCCTCTCTCTCTTTCTCTCTCTCTCTCATTCTATCTGAATCTCACGCTTCTTTCCTTTTCAGTCCATTCTCATCCTATTCCAGTGTCAGGTTGAAGTTTTTGTTGGGCCCTACAAAGCACTGGGATCTGGCTGGTAGCCATCCAGCCTGTAACCACAGCCCCACTCTTCAGGCCGCCCTCATCCCACCCAGGAGATAAAAGGGACGGACAGGCGCTCAGCAGAGGGGAAAGGAAAATCTGGGAGCTACAGGGCTTCTTCGTCTACACCTCCCACATCCTTATCAGGGGGACCTGGATCCCGACACATAACAGCTCCTGTCCTTTATCTATCCATCTCTCTCTCCTTCTCTCTCTCTCACACCTCTCTATTGGATACCAAAGTATTAAAGACTAAAGCGCCTCTATTATTAAAAACAGCACATCTGTTGCACAGGGCAGGCGGTAAGACAGCGAGGAGGAGAGGGGAGGGGAAAGGGTGGAGCGAGTGAAGCGGAAAGGAGAGGCGAGTTAAAAAAAGGCGTGGAGAAGCGTGGAGAGGAGTTTTAATAGCTTCAAGTCCGATCCCCACGGGAGCTCATTAAATCAGCCGAGCAGCCTCACTCCTCGCCCCCCCCTCCCCCCCCCCGCCCCCCTCATCTCCACTCCCCCACCCAGTTGTACGACATCCTCTGCTACACCCAACTAGTTGACTCTGCCGGAATGAGAGAGAGAGAAGAGAAATGGTGGGGGAGGGCGGGGGAAGTCCAGGTGGAGATGGAGAGTGGCGATGGATGCCGAGAAGAAATGGATGCAGACAAGCGGACAGGAATGGGAACAAATAAGAGGGGTGGTGTGGGTGGGTGATACTGACATCTGTGTTTGGGGGCTTACTCCGTGAAATGTGATTATTGCGCTTAGAAAACAATTTACGTTTCATCCATCGCTTAACTCACCTAGAAAAACATATGTTTTTGTCGATCTCTCTCTCTCTCTCGCTCTCTTTCCCTCTCTGATTCCCCTCTCTTTCTCTTGCTTCCTTGCTTTGCCCTTTTCACTTTCTCCCTATCTTTCTCCCTGCCCCTATTGTTTTTTTCTCTTTCTCTCTGGTTTTTCTTCCATGGGATTCTGTCTTGAGGAGTGAGAGGAGGTACTTGTCCTTCACAGGATTTGCCAAGGACGGGAAACAAAGTTAAATTGGTGATCTCACACTAATCAGTCTCACACAACCACGAACTGAAAAACGGGCAAACACAAACTTACATTACTCACTCATGCGCACCTAAAACCATCACACAATCGCACAAACGCTCTCACTCACACGTGTACACATACTAAACACATTCCACCATATGTTGGCTGCCTCTTACATTTAATGAGCTAAGCCGAACTGTTCCCAGACATCACAGATATGTCCACTGGAAGCAGCTGCTCTTCTCTACATAGACTGAAGTCTGAATGCACAGAATGTATCAGCTTTGAAGGTGATAGAACAGAACAGCAAACCTGATTCAAGCAAACGTGTCCCCTCAACGACCATACTTGCTGAACCTTCGCTCAACCTGAGACTTTGTGTTATGAAATTGTTGTGACAGGAACGCTTGTTTTTGCTTTCTTTTTAAGTTGCATTCTCTGTCTCTGTGTTGGTGTGGGTGAAAGCACTCTGTCTGATGTGTAGGCCAGCCAGCCCACTGAGAGGATGCCCCCTAACCAGGGCAGCATGATGGTCTGTCAGTGTAGCAGAAGCTCCTCAGGGAACATCATACTCTCTCTTTTACAACACTTCTCTGCTATTCACGCTCTCTGTCTCTCTCTCTCTCTCTGTCTCTCTGCCTGCTTTACTACTCTCATCTCTCTCCTCTCTTTTTACAGCATCTCTCCTCTCTCTCTCTATCTCTCACTATCTCTCTTTATCTCTCTTGTGGCATGCCAGCCACACACAAACATGTATGCATGCGCGCACACACACAAACCCTCACACAGTGTCTCTTCATGAGATAGCCTTCTGTATTACTGGATAAAAAGATTCCCAGCACAGATCCTGTGGCCACATATCTGAAAGCCTAAACTGGTTTCTAGGCAAACCAGTGCAGAGCATACTAATAAAGGGTCTGATTCTGGGAAGAGAACGTCTCCTTGGAGCCTATCCAAGACTCGGCCCCTGCAGAGACCCATCTTCTCAAACTGATCGGGCGACAATTTTCGCAAATGACAGTGCCGGAGAGTTGAGTTTTGACTACGGACTAGTTTAAATACCAAGGCCCGCATTCATTATGTTTTACGCAATCATTTCCCATCGTGATTAAATGTCTGTTCAGCGAACAAAAGTGTTCCCTGTTCTCTCAGGCCCACAGCAGTCTGTTCATCTGTTGTTTATTCAGAACCAGAAGGTTCCTGTTCCTGAGTTGTGGTGTGGTGCTCCTGGGCTGCGATGACACACAATACTGTTTTCCAAGTTACTATTCACTGCAGGACGTCTCGATGCTAATATCGCCCCTGGTCAGTGGTCACACAGGGAAGGGCAACGTTAGTCTGTGCTTCAAATCTGGTTCAGCTAAACTAAACTATGTGCAGCAGATTTGGTCAAAAAAGTACAATTCTTTGATAGGATCTTCTTTTTTTTCCCCCTTAAAATAATGAACAAAACAATTTTTTGTTTACCATTTGTAATCAGACATAACTTGTGTTGTGTCATTAATATCTGGTTATGGAACTCCATATATTTAGTCTCAGTTGCCAGGGACTTTAGCACTTTCATTGAGTTTCATTGAGTGGATTACTTCACTGGTGTGGGACAAATAAAAATGGGCAATTTTGATGAGGAAGACAGGTATGTCAGGTATCTAGGAAGGAATCTTGAGGAAGCATTCAATTACTTTAGATGCCTGCTGCCAGCACAGTAATCTGACATCACTGACTGAGTATCTTTTACTTTTTATATTGCAAAATAACATACTTACTATGGGTTGCCCGGTAGAGACAACAGCAGCCTTCAGATTCAATGCAGCGTAAAAATGAGTGCTGCTACAGGTGATCATCAAAGACAAGACCCTTCCACCTACATGTGTCTCATAAACCAACAATCCTGCTCTGCCAGTTAACTGATTAACCTGTAGCCTCACGTGGATTTGGTGTGTTGATCAAACTGCCAGATCCCCCCTCAACACTGAGCAGGCTGGACTCTCACAGGGGTCCACTGCACCTCTGGTAAACTATCTGCTAATCTGAAAAAAACACGTCCGGTGAACGACTGGGAATGGTTGAAACGAGGTGAGTTGTGAGAAGTTGTATGTAGGGCTACTGTATGAAAGATAGAGGGATACTCAGATGGATGGATGGATAGATAAATGAAAGCAGCTCCTAATTAACCAGTGAGTGGTGTGGTGAGCCAAGAAGGCCCAAACAAACCCCCCTCTGTGAAGGCAGGCCATTGAGGCTGGCCGCCCTTGGAACACGCCAACCCAGTTGGAATAATGGGCCACTTTAGAGGCCTTCAAGTTAGTTCACAGGCCCCAGGGCTGGGAAAATGCTAGCAAAGGGTTTAAAGGGTTTTTTAATTGTTTCCTCGTTTTTTGTCTTCGTCCCCCCCCCCCCCCCTCGCCCCGCTCTCTCTCTTTCTGGATCTCCATCGTCCCCTCTTGCTCTGTCGTTTTTTTTCCCCTCTTTCTCTCTCTCTCTCTCTTTCTCCTCTTTTAGTTCTGAAAAGGGGGCTGACAAACAGGCAATGAAGGGGATTGTTGTGTGTTCCTCTGACGAGCAGCGAGGTAAAGAAAACCAGACTGTATGGTCCATCAACACAGGCTAGGGATAGGCTGGGGGACGGGAGAGCGAGGGGGTGAGGCCTCGAGAGGGAGGGAGGGGGATTAGGGGCGCTGTGTTAAGGGCATGAGGCGTTGGGATCCAGGGGGAGAGGGGAAACGGCCTTGAGCAGGGAGAGGGATACCCCCGGAAGGAGAGGGAGGTGAACACAGGGGTGCTGAGGTTACCTTTCAAAGTGCGGCCATTGTGTTGGCTGCTGAAGTTCTCATGCGTGTCTCCCATTTGGCTCCCAGAGTGTCTGAAAGTGATGGAGCTTTCTGCGATTAAGCGGACAAGTGGCAGCTCTGCTCTGCTCTCCCACAGTCCGGAGCTATTTACACACTCAAGAGGGACATTAATGCCGGCCGATCTCCCTGAGCTGAACAAAGCAGCACACAAACCTGCCTCTGAGCCCCCTTGTGGCACTAAATTGAGGATTTTGGGGAACTAAAAATAAAGGACAGGAAAGGTAGTAGTGTGTGCTGACTACTGAGAGAGACTGATCATTTCCTCTATAAATTCCTGTCATTAACAAAGGGCTTAATCGTTTGGCTGGTTATAGGTGTCATATTTATCCCCACTGTGGTCCTTCCAACAGTATCATGTCGAAAAGACCCATGGAGTATGTCAATAGTAGTAATTATGATTAGTGTACAAACTGCTAATCACATGACTACCCCAATGTTATCCCAGCGTGGAAATATGTGTCGTAAGGGCATCTCATGCCAGTGGAACTAGGACACATATTTAGAAGAGTGTTTATATTGGAGATAGGTTTGGCGGTGTGAGTATTTCCAAAACAAAGTCTTTCGCCAAAACCGGCGGACGCTCTAAATCTGACATGTTGCATATTGGGACGATTGTTCGGATGAGGTCCTCTCGTTTTTTAATGATTACTTAAGGTCCTTTAATTATGATTCTTTTGTTTCTACCACAATGGGAGATTGTTCTTGGTGTTCATGGACTCTGACGCCAAATAGAGGGAACAAACAGAACCTAACCCCTGCTCCTCCTCCCTCTCCTTCCCTCCCGGTCCTCCTCCCCCTCCTCTTCATCATTCCCTTCGAGGGCCCTTTCGTGACTCCCCCTGTTGACCTGAATTCCGCCAGTGTGGGTGCCAAGGGGATCGTGGGTGGTTCGTAGTTGGGAGAGAGAGAGAGGCCCCCACGCTCTTTGAATGCTGATTGTAACCCGTCCCTAACCCTCACCCGACATGTAAATATGAATACTGAACCTCCATCGTCGAGAGGAATGGATATGTAAGTTGCATAACACAATTTGGTTATGGACAAAGCATATAACTATGGGCTGTTGAAACCTGGTGATTGAATACAAAAAAACTCTTCTGAACCGAATCAATAGATCGGTGCAAATTTGTGTTTGGCTAAACGTTTTGCTTAGGTCACCGTGGCCATGACATTTGAGCAGACTGTAAAATAAGCCAAGTCTAGCAGATGTCAGTTCCAACACGCTGCTTGTTCACACCCAGGCTTGAGCTGACCTGGTCAGTTACCACGCACACGGTAGGCTACCTGAGTCGTCTGGCCTCAGTCTCGGCTCAAAAGAACGGTTGTAAAGGTAACAAGTATCTATGTAACCTTTACTTAACCTTTACTTAACCCGGAAGGTTTGATTGAGGTCGGAAAGTTGCTTTTCAAGCGTTTCTTGGCGTTCAGGGAGAGACACGAAGCAGAACTGAGGTGTGTGTGTGTGCGTTTCCTTGTGTTCGCTGTGTTCTGCACTTTGCTCATACGGCTCATTTCAAAAGATAAACCGCCTTAACAGCTTAGTCAAACGATAGGGCTATCAGGCTATTTTTACAGGATGGTTAGCTATATTGTGGTGCATTCGTCTGAAGTTCCCCATTAAGCAGGCAGACATGAAGGGAAACCTCTGGGGGGTCATTATTTCACCATATCTTCAAACCGCTTAGAAGAAACGTCAGAAAACAGCAAACAGACGGTAAACCACACATGGGACTCCAACATGATTTCTCCCTCTTTTTTTTTCCTCATCTGCTTTCTCTCTCTATCTCTTTCTTTCTCTCTCTATCTCTTTCTTTCTCTCTCTCTCTGTCTCTCTCTCTTCTCTCTTCCCGGCATGGACTCCTGATTCCAGGTATTCTAACGGCGCAGGAAGGCTCTGGCATGGCAGCCAGCGGGGATGGGAGGGTGCCCCAGTGTGTGGAAGGACGGGGCTGCTGAATGCCTGCGCTTCTGTTTGGGTGCAGTCGCACAGAAGGGAAGGTAGGGAGGGAGGGGGGGGGGCACTGGGGGCTTTGTTTGTGCTGCCCATGGGAAAAGGATTCAGTCGTCGGGATCTGGTCGAACTGCGTCGTCTATAGGAAGACATCGGCCAAGAGAGCATCCTTCCTGAGTAGGAGAAGTACCACCGATTAGGGAAGAAGAGAGAGGAGAAAAGATGAGGCAAGAGTGTTTCAGAGGGTGGTAGAGATTTTGGGGGGTACTGGGGGAAAGGGGAGAGGACTGAGGGATGGTTGAGGAAGAGGGGTGGTGCGCACAGAGAAAAGGATCTGGATGGCACTTTGGCAGCGCCACTGTGTTCCCAGGAGGATTACTCAAGCGCTAGAGACCACAGATTGCCAACGAGCCCACAGTGGAGTTCTAAGAAAGGACACACACACACAGACACACACAAACAAACACACTGTGTTCTCCAGTTCACTTTCCCTACAGTATCCCAGAACCCTTGCGTTTTGTCGCCTCTCGTTCTCTCCTCCTCGCTCTCCCTTTCATCCAGTTTTACTGTCCCTTTCTCCCTTGTTTTTCCATGTCTCTTTCGACCCATTCTGCTATCACCCCCCACCCCCACGCCCCCCACCCCACCCGCAGCCACAAACCTTGTGGGAGGTATGACATGGTAACACAGCACCTTTCTTTCTATTTCTCTTCATCTCTTACTCTCTTCCAACCTTCCCCATCTCTCTTTCCCCCTTTCCCCACCCCCACACTTCTCTCTCTCTCTGTAACTCCTCCCTTTCTGTTTCTTCGTCTTTTCCATTGAGACCGCAGGGAAGTGAGGTCTGGCAGGTAGCAGATGCTCAACCAGGATACTGTCAGCCTGCCCCCCCCCCCCCCCCCCCCCCCCAACCCCCACCCACACCCAGCATGAAGCAGTGCCCGCGCTGTCGAGGATCCACCGCTCCCTCGCTGGTCCTCCCATCGTCCCTGTGCCACTGCTCTCCTCTCCCCTCTCAAAAACATGTGGTAGATCTTCCGGCAGGGACTACACTGTGTGATGTAGAACTAGACTCATTCCCATGCCTCCTCTAAGGCCCAGTCTCTGAAGTAGACACAGGTCATGATCGCTAGCAGAACATGTGGCAAGTGTGTGTGTGTGTGTGTGTGTGTGTGGGGGGGGGGGGGGGGGGGGGGGACGACAGTCAGAGCTTTACAGTAAGAAGAGTTCCCCTCCCCCTACATGTGTGTTGGACCCTGAAGCTGCCCTTTTAAACACATACGCAAACACACACACACACATCTGAAAGCATACACACCCCTTGCCCTGACTGACATGTAGCCTAATTAAACTAACATATCTTCACAGATGTTTAAAATAATAGATTCAGATGAATATGGTTTTGGCTCGCTCCAGTTGCAGCTCCAAATTAGCTATGCTCCAGGGCCACGTGTGTTTTGATAAGCGTGTGTGTGTGTGTGGGAGGGGGTGCATGTTGGTTTAAATCCATTCTGTGTTTCATTTATAAATCCGTTAGCGTCGTACATGTCTACAGCTTTTTGTAAGCTTTTTTGTAAGCTTTTACAACTTTTCTTTTTTTGTGTGTATTTAGTGAAAGCATTTAATTTACACGTCTTGATAGAATCAACAAGCCTGATTTTACCAGGCTTTTCTTTGTTCCTGCTGCTGCAAATCATAACTATAATCCTGTCATAAAGAGTCGTAATCCATACATAATTCTATATAATCTTGCACTGGTTCAGGTTTATAATCGAAATCCTTGATTAACCGACTTCTCAGAAAATATGGAAGTCGTTCATCTGCAGTCTGTTTTTTCCATGTAATGTTCTGATGGAACATGGAAGGATGGAACATGAAAGGATGTGAAATTGGCAGTGGCCTCACTGTTCCTATCCGGACAATGCAGACATTCCTGGGCATGTGATTACCTGTGCTTTACATGACAAAAGTAAATAAAATGTGGTGCCATTCATGTGGTATTGTTATGGCTGCAAAAGCCTGTCAGATTTTTTTGCCTGGCACCACACATGCTTGTGCACACAAGCCAATCCCCCTCCAGTTCAGTACATACATTGCATGACACACAGCGCACTTGAGCGTGGCATACACGCCCCGCCCCCCCTCCCTCCCCGCCCCCCCCGCCCCTCCCCTTCCAGAATGTCTGCAGTGTACTCATTCATGTAAGGCAGTGAAAGCTTCAGTGGTCTAGGACAGAGGCCTGTGGGCACAGGGCAAAACCCATTTGCTTCATGGTCACTTCCATGCGCACATTCTCTGAACAATTACACCCGGAGCCCCTCGCTGCTGCCTGTCTCACCCCGGGGACGCGCTGCAGCCAGCTAGTGTCCCTTTCCTGCGCACTGAGCTCCACGCAGCACCAGATATCCTTCAATAATGTCTCATAAATGCATCTATCACCCATTCCCCAGAGGGTCCCGGGCAGCCTGCCATTTAGCAGGATTTGACCATCACTCAGCTGGGTTTGATGTGCCCCTTCAAACATGTCTTCGGGTTGTTTTCAAGTGACGGTCGAAGAGTAATGTGAATGCAATCAAGTGAGAGTGCCAATAGAGCACGTTTCCATGGTGACGGTGTGCGTGTGCGTATTTGTGCCTGTGTGTTTGTGTGCTTGCGTGCGCGCGCCTATGAATGTTTGTCCACGTCAGTGTGAATGTGTTCATGCGTGTGCATGTGTCTGTGTGTGTGGTTTGGTGTGTGTGGGGGGAGTACAGGGAGGGCTAGGAAATGATTGGTTCAAATAATGGGTGGTGAATGTTCAGGGTTCAGTTCCCATTCCAGTCTACAAAGCATTCCGCGTTACCTTTAAGATGTACATTTTCATTTTCAATGTTTCAGGTCCAAACCTCCATCAATGACTCTGAACACAATCTAGAAACATAAAAGTAGGATCCAAACAAGTCTAAAGTGTGTTATATAAACAACACGAACTTTTCCAAATTCAACAAATTATGGAATTTCCCCGATCCCTCTACCAGACACCTGCTCACACGAGGGGAATTTCTTCCCCCACAAGATAAGAAGAGAGCTTATATCGATACATTGGCGAATCAGTTACGATTTCCACCTGGTAAACAGCTAAATAGTCACACGCCATTTATAAACACAGTTTAGAAGACCAAGCATGCCCTGCTCTCTTGTTGGAAACAATATGCGTATTCTCCTTCTGATTGATTACCAATAACTTTATGTCACAGCGATGTAGGACTGCATTTTAAATCAAGACACCAAGTATTGAATGATCATCCACAGTGTCCGTGGAGCCGTTCAGTAACCGGATTGTTTTAATGGGATTTGCCAATAATACTCAATAGGCGACCTGAAGTCTTCATGCAATACAAGAAATGAAATGTTGTTTGACCGAGAAACATCTGAAAATCAAATAAAGTACGCAAATACGAAATTGCAGTTATCGTAGGCACTAAAGCACTAAAACGTCATCCGTGCATGTTTTGTTCTTCATCTTTTCTTTACAGTCTTGTGCACCTGTTTCACCCGCTGTTCTTCAGACTTACACACTCCAACACTTTGCAACCCTCTACTGGTGAAGTCAAACTAAACTATAACATAAGTAACCGACCAGAAGACAGAATATTGCAGGACAACCTAAATACAAACTAAAGTTCATCATTAAAGCCAAATAAGCGACTAACCACATGATTGCCTAACTGTAACAGGAATCATCAAGGTGTATCTAACCCATAATTAAAATAGATAGAACAGTGCTATTTCCATAATTCCAGTGATTTACCCTACTAATTAACCACCCTTTGGACTTCTATAAATAAAAAAATAAACTAATGAAGTGTTCTTAATATTAGACTCTAGACGCTGACTATTATTATAACGACACTCATATCTCCTTGACCATTGCAATGTGTTTTGCAGGGGGGGAATAACAAAACACGCTTCTCACCTTTCTTCACAACCACGGAGTCACTGGGGGGGGAGAAGTTTCTGTCTCTCTGCTGCCCTGGATGGGGTCTGGTGCATCAAAGATGTTCAGCCACTGAGGAGGAGAGGGGAGCCCAGGAACCAGAGAGACGGACTGCTGTCACAGTAAATCCGTGGAGCTTCACTCACTCGCCAACAATCCCACTGAATGAGCTGCTGCACCTCAGTCCGCTCCCTCGCACCCTCCTGGTTTCATCTCCCCCTCCTCCTCCTCCTGGTTTGATCTCCCCCTCCCCCCTCCCCCCCTCCTCCCCTCCTCCTGAGCCCCCCTTTTGTCTAATCGTGTTTAGGAATGACGATTCCGGTTGGTTGACGAGAATCCAACGCCCATCGAAGCCGTTATTTTCCAATTTTTTTTCTCACCACCTTGGGCACATACCAATGCTTATGTCTACTTAGTGTTTTTCTCAGGGCTCAACATGTTAGATGTGTTTGCAGTTTTGTTTCGTTGTAGTTTTGTTGGTGAGGGTCTACTGCAACGTGGCTATGCATGGTGCCAAAGCAAAGCAAATCCCTCAAAACAAAACCCATTTGTCCCATGCCAGATCGATAAATGATTGACAATGGGAAAAAGCTTGTTTGTTTTGATTGTCAGGGTAATTGATGATTGTTATGGTTGTGTTGTGTGGGTTGAAGTGTTACAATAGCTCCCCACGGATTGTCCAGCAGGATCTATATACTGTATATTGTATGTATACAATTGTAACTTATTAAAACATGTAAATCATTGCAGTTTTTGTGTAATGCATGGAAACAGAGTGTGGAGAATATGAAGCCATCCTGTAGAATAGATTGGAAACCCCAATCATTCCTGTGCTGTGCTGTGGTGTGCTTGTGGCGGTTTGTCATCTAGTGATGTATCTCTGTAACCTGGGCTGCTTGTAAATACTGAACTGTTTGTTCCTTGTTCTATTTCCGTCCCATCTGCCCTATTTTACCTGCACCAGGATATTTTTCCCCTCCATGTCTCTTTAACCCCACAGCACTTTTCACAAGCAAAACTCCGCGTTGTATGAAGTACGTCAGAGGTTGTATCGGGTAACGTGTCATAGCCACACATGCCCTAACACGTTTTAAAACGAGAAGCCCCTCATTTGCCTTTCGTCCCCCTGTTAACCAGTCCCAGCATGCGTCTGTGCAGAATGTTCTCCAAGCCACAAGTATTTTCACTGTGACACATGGATGGGAATGAACTAGCCCTCGCATCCCCATTCATTTATTTTCCTTCCATCTCCATGTCCTCTATCTATCCTCCTCAGTCTCCAGACCTGCTTCATGGCACACCGGTGTTGTTCCTGCATGGCGTGCAGGTATTGACAGTCCTACGCATCCCACGCTGTCCCCCACAGGGTACGGACGCTGTCCTTCCAGCAGGGTGGCCCGACTGCAGCTGAGCTCATCACAGCTGTGGATCTGTCCTCTTTCATGCATCATCAGGGAGACGTATTGATGCTTTTATGGCGGATGGCGGGGCCACAGTTCTGCGCAGATTTGATCAGCAGTTTTTGTCGATGTGTATGATTATGTTTTTAATGCGGGTGGGGGTTGTGTGAGGGTGTAGCACACGTGCATATCTCTGCATGTGTTGGTTCGTGTGTATTCGGGTGTTTGTGTGAATGTTCGTATATCCATGTGTGTGTGTATGAGTGATGAACACGCCTACATTCAAGGTGCACCTGACCTGGTAATGAAATAAACATTAACCACGGGCCTCATATTCCTGGGCTGGAGCGGCTGGCCCCTGAGGAGCAATAAGCAGGCCAGTGTGGCTCTCACTTCTGCCTTACTGAGTAATAAAGCATGCGGGTCCCAGTGCGAGATCTGGAGGGGCGGGTGAGGAGGCGAGGAAGGAATGGATGAGGGGGTAGGGGAGAAGGGGAGAGCAGATTTCATAGGGGGAAGGATAGGGTGAGCGATAAGCCCTGAACCATCCAGTATATGTGGCCCCATGTCTCCGGGGGAGAAGGGGATTACTGTAGGAACAATGACACGATTGGCCCAGGGCCTGGTGACAATGGAAGATGGTTGGAGTTCTTGTGATATCTTCAACCATCAATGTCTTTTGGTAAGGATAGTCAGGCTCCCCCCCCCTCCCCCGAAAACCCCCTCTCTTTCATGTTTCCTCTCGCTCTCTCTCTTTTTTCCCTCTCACTTTCTCAGCAGCTACAAGAATTCATTACGTGATTTCTGCTGCTGTGGCAGCCAAATAAATGCATCTGTAATACATCACGCTGTCACTGCCGCCTGTTTGCCCTCAGTTACAGGCCTGCGCTAGGACGAGCCATGTCACACAACCCACGCGCTTCCACACGGCGAATTGCCGCGTCTGTAATTCATTAGGTGCTGTATACAGTACGTACGTGTTCGCATGTATGCGTGTGCTCGTCTGCATGTATGTGCATATAAGAATGCTTGTTTTTCATGGCAGACGTGTGCATGCATGTGTTGCTGCGCTGGGGAAAAAAAAAAGAATAATATTTGAGCTCTTAATGGGTGCGCAAAGCCTCTCATCGGTATGCAAGAGGCGGGGAACGTTGGGCGGTTAGGGGGCCTGGGGGTGGAGGACGGGTGGGGCAGAGAGGGCGGGGATCTGAGAGGGGAGAGGTGACGGGTGGGGGCAGGGGTGGAGCTGGGGGTTGGGCGAGGATCAGGGGGTTCACTCGTAAAAACACCTGGAAGCTTAAAACGTAAATGAGGTCTCCATAGACACAGCCGAAGCCTGAGGACATCCGAAGCCCACCCCTTCGTACTGCTGTTGACATGACGACACAGTGGAGAGAGAGAGAGAGAGAGAGAGAGAGAGAGGAGTGGGGGTGGGGCAGAATGGGCAAGAGAAGGAGAGAGTGTAGCGATAGTGAAATGGAGAACAGCAAGCAAAAGAAAGAGAAAAAAGGAAAGGAAGGGGGGGGGTGTGAGGCAGGGTGCGGGATCTCTTTGTGCGGTCGTCACCCTTTCCCAGGATCGACCAATGGTTGAGCTGGAATTTGGAGGAGGGCAGTGAGAGCCAGCAGGGTGAGTCAAGGCGGACGGCTCTCCTCCACGCCAACGGTCACGCAACACAGCTCCACATCCGTGATGCCTCTGGGAACAAGAGACTGGGAGGCGCGGCTGGAAGTGGACAGTGTAAATGTATGTCTTCTCTCAAGTGCCCTGCCCTTGCCCCTCTCCACAATCCATGAATACAGCTTTCGTAGATGCTCTTTCCCTGCGTTTGGCAGGTGATTTTCCCTGGGGAATTCTCCGGTTCCCAGCTAGGCAGATTCTGGGGAAGTGTTGGCCACCGGTCTGTGGAGGATGGCCTGTGAGCTAACTGGGTCCTGAGAACAAGTCTGGTCTCGGCTGAGGTGGATAAGCTCTTTCCTCTGGGAATATCAGACCTAAATGAAGCTCTTGTGCTTTTCCAAGTCAACATGAAGAGGAAGGGGGCAAAAACTGCTTTGAGATGTTCCAAGACCGGGTGGGAAGTGCATATCCTCATCTGAAAAATGAGTCTCATCTCAGTTGGAAGCAAAACAAACAGGCTGTCAGAATAGAAGATATTAAGGTCTAGGCGTTGTGTCATTATTGTCCATCACTTCTTAAATCACATTCTGCACACTTCTAGATTTTGCCACTGAAAAATCACTTGAATCAATGTGCAAACTGTTCAACTCAAAAGCAAAGCGTAGTGATTGATGATGCTTGTATGATTGCATGTTAAATACGTGTTCCTATAGGAAGATTAGGATGACGCATTAGCATTTTCTAGCCCTACATAACTCAGACAAGACATACCGCATGTTGGCATGCAGGGTTCCGTGAGGGTGTTTGCAAGCGATAGATAGACTTTGAGGGAACACAAAGAAAAGCGAGGTGGGGGGAAGGGATTTACAGCGACGCACATATGAGCATCGAAGACCCACCCTCCGCTCCATCACACACACACGCAGAGACACACACACACACACATGAACATCTCCCTCCAGCACACACACACACACACACACGCATGAACATCTTCCTCCAGCACACACACAGATGTACATGCAAATTTGTCAAATGCAGTGCGTCTTCTGCTTGTGGTGCTTTGATCTCTGGTCTGTATGGTTCAGACCCCTCCCTCCTGGGTTGGTGTTGCTGGGGGGCCCCCTCACGATGATGACCCGGCCTGTTTCCATAGCGTTCGAGGAGCCCCCCCTTCTCACCGCCACGCAGCTCCAGGAAGAACAGTTCTTTGTTCTCAGACGGAAGGAAGCAACTCGTCCTCTGGTCTGGAGGACTGGCTCAGGTTGCTCATTAGAGATTTCATCTCTCCTACTCTTTTAATTTCTGCCTATCTCATTTCTGTCCGTTTCAGATCTCGGAACGTCCTTTCTCTCTTTCTTTCCTTTTATCTCAAGCATCAATTTTGGAGCCCTGCCACACTTTGTGGCAGCTCTCTGCATCATTGGTCTCTACCAGTAGAGTCAGTGCAGTGGTACATTGTATTAGTATTAGAGTCAGTAGAGTGGCCAATTTTAACAGTGTTAGAGTCAGTGCAGAGGTAGATTCTAATAGTATAGAATCTAGAAATAGTAACTCAGTAGTGTGGCCGGTTTTAACAGTGTTAGAGTCAGTGCAGAGGTAGATTCTAACAGTATTAGAGTCAGTGCAGGTGACGCTTGGTCTGGCTCTTCAGAACCACAGATTGAGAGCGATCAGTCCGATCAAAGTCCCATCTTCCAGTCCATCTGTAGACATGGTCAATGTTTTCTACTGCTATCTAGTGGTAATCTAAGTAACAATGCTCAGTCAACCACTGATTACAGTCCCAATATGGACAGAAAAGAGGCGAGCCAACATCTGAATCCATTTGAAAATAGTTTTCTCTTTGTTGGTTTGAATGCAATGTGTTCAATGTAGAATTTAATAAAGGCCCATTCCAACCTTTCATGTGAGTGAATACTTCAGGTGAAATGTGTGCATGATTTGCATGCTGGGCGCTCATCGCAAAACAGCTCAAATATTCTCCTGCTAACAATTACCATGGGCTGAACACTTTGTTTGGAATAATCGCAGTTCGATTCCAATGTCTCCACACACAACCTCAACGATTTAATTTGAAACATCACAGCTTTGCTGCCTTTCTATACAATATATACATCCCTTGAGTCCTATGAAGAGACTGAATAAAACATTACACTATATGTACATACTGAAGAATACAATGAAAACCACATTGACCAAGCGGACTAGGGGGAACTGGCCTTGTGGCTGATTTCAAGTCTGACGCAGGACCTTGTAGTGACCTGAACGCTGTCGTTCTGTGCTGAGGAAAAAAAAAAAGAGGTAAGAGGTCAAAGTCCACTGTGCTAGCGCCTCCTACGGTCAGAGCACTGTGCAGTCCGCTCACACTCACAGGCGGCGGACATGATGGGAGAAGGAGCACGGGGAGGGGAAGGGGGGAAAGAAAAAAACGGAAGGGAACTGGAACAGGGTCCACATGGGGGGGGGGGGAAGCAGGGGCACAGACGAGAGAGACGCTGTGTGGTGAGAAAGAGGACAGGAAGTGGGGGTGGGGTTTAGGGGCGACAGCGGGCTGCTCTCATTTCATGTTGCTCTCTATCCAGTCTTTGAAGTTGGCTACGTGTGTGTACACAGTGAAGAGGTCCGGGTCACACTCTCCCTGGTCGTACCCGAAGCTCACCAGCCCCAGGAGTCTCCACCCCCCCCTCCCCTCCTCCTGCCCCCCGGTGCTGACAGAGGGGTCCTGGCGGTGGCCGGGCTCGACGGAGGGCGCGGGGACTATGAGGATGCCCCCGGTGTCCGCGGGGCAGATGTTCGACGGGCTGTAGTCTGGCTTCTGGCGGCCGCAGAGCATGTTGTCCGTGACGCTGACCAGCACGCCGTTCCGAGCGTACTGCTGCTCACAGGGCACCACGTCGGCCAGGTGGACCACGCCCACCCTGGCCTGCTCATCAGCCCCAATACGCGGGTCCGGCACGGGGGCCCAACCCGTCACCAAACCCTGCCTGGAGATCACCTCTTCTCCCTGGGTATCGGGGAGGCACAAGGGCAGCACACGCTCCCCAATGCGAGCCTTGTCCAGCAGCTTGATGACGGCCAGGTCCGAGTCCAGGATCAGTGGGTCATAGTTCGGATGGACGGAGATAGACGCCACCTAGTGGAGAAGAGGTTAGACGGTTAGATTGTCTGAACAGTCCGATATGTTATACACAAACTGAAAAAAAAACACAGCTGTTATTATTTTATTTTTTTACGATTTCCACATTGAATGGAAGAAAACACTTCCAAAAAGTGAAATCCAATGACTCAATCTGGATTTAGCGAATGAACAAGAAACCACATTCCTACTCCTTCCTATGTCCGACACACAGAATCAACCACGGATCAAAACAGCGTAAGTTCCAAGGTCCGGGGTCCAGCAGCGCCTGGTGGTGGTAACTCACCCTGAGGTGCTGCAAGCCTTTGGTCTCTCTGGAATCGCTGCGGTAGTTCTTTCCCATCACCACCTTCAACTTGGCTGCGTCCAAGGGGAACATCTTTCCCAGCTCGGTCACGCAGTGAGCCGCCACCACCACGCTGCGCTGGTTCACCAGGGAGCCACTGCACACCAGCTGCCAGTCGGACGCCTGGTCAGAGGCCCCGGTCTGGACCCCTCCAACCGCACCTCCGGACCCCTTCTTCAGCGACCCCATCAGGCTGGCGGTCTTGTCCACCTTGGGCGGGGCTCCGGGTGCGTTGGAGGACCGTCGGTAGACGGCGGCCATCCAGGGCCACTGCGCCTCCGAAGGGTTTTGGGGGTCGAAGGTTGGGTGCTTTCCACATACTGGGAGGAAGAGGAGGGGATGGAACGACAGGAAGGCAAGATAGAAAGACAGAGAGAGAAGTTGGTGGCAAATCAAGGGTTGACAAGGTCAAGTTTGGCGTGGAGTGAGAAGGGAAAGACAAATGTTACAAACTTCATTAGACTGATGTTACATGTTTACGGTCCTTTTTTGTATATGTGTGAGTGTGAATTCCAAGGGCCACAATCATAAACTGTATTTTCTTTAGTTTCCCCTTCGGAAAGCTGGCAACAATAGCCCTCTAGCGCCCTCACCTGGTGAACACGAGACATGACGTCCACTCCACTTGCCGGTCTTGAGGCAAGTGCGCCGGGAGCTTCCAGAGTGGTGGTAGAAAGGAGAGGCACACTCGTACTCTATGTGTGTGTAAAGGTGGTGGAAGCCCTGGGGCAGCTGGGATAGCACTGGAGGACCTTTTGTGGGCCCAGCAGACTGGGCTTGCTTCCCCAGTCCTGAGGAGTACAGCTTGTGTACAGGAGTCTTTCTAATGGGGGAGAGAACAGGCGATGAGGGGTCTCTAATGAGCAGGGGTAGGGAAGCCTGTTCCTCGAGGGCCATAGTCCTGAAGGCTTTAGATGTTTCCCTGCTCTAGCACACCTGATTCTAACGAAGGGTCATTATCAAGCTCTGTGGAAGCCTCACAATTAAAATCAGGTGTGCTGGAACAGGGAAACATCTAAAACCTTCAGGACTATGGCTCTCGAGGACCAGGGATCCCTATCCCTGCTATAGAGCAATCAGCTGTCACATTCTGAACTGTGGTTCAACTCAGTGTTTTCATTTGGACTGAGAAATGTTTTAGGGTGGTGGAAAATACAGCAGTGTTTCCCAACCCTGGTCCTCAGGGAGCCACCGTCCTGCATGTTTTAAATGTTTCCCAACTCCAACACACCTGATTCCAATGAACGGGTTGTTATCTAGCTCTGAAGAATACTGGGAACAAACGTGCATTAAAATAAGGTGTGTGCGAAGGGGGAAACCTCTGAAACATTCAGGACAGGCAGTCCCTGAGAACCAGGGTTGGGAACCACTGTTCTATAGTGTCTGTCGAAGGGTAATTGTATGGGCTCTCGGGCTTTAGAAAGGAATTTTCTACTGTTGTAAATCTTGTAAAATATGCCAATACTTTATGAGATGTGGTGATTTCAGGCACTCAGTTGTTACATAATGAAGGCTTTTTGGATTTATGATCGGTGACAGCATACTTAACGGCACACAGTTACTTAACCCAAGTACTGTACTCATGGTGGGATTATATACGCTGGCAGGTTTATGTTCTTGACGAAGATGCGTTCGAGCTCCGTAACTGGATCTCCAGGGGCGCTTGGTGACCTACCGTGACGGGGCCTGAGGAGGCAGGACTCTCTGTCTCACCAGCTCGGAAACCTTCGGCTCTCGACAGGCTGCACACACACACACACATACAGTGCTGATTAACACCTACGGTTCAGCCAGCTGTTGTGATAATGGTTAGGGAGACAACAGGCTGGAGGGGAACAAACCAACTGGCAGGGAAGCTACACACACACACACACAGCTCAATCACATACACACATCCTGAGACACACACACACCTCTCACGCAGAGGGGCTGGGCCCCGCTCCAGGTGCCGTTGAGCTGGCATGTTCGGCGGGCATCGCCGCTGAGGGCGTAGGAATGGTTACAGAAGAACCGCATGGTCTCTGGAACCAGCCCTGGCACCAGCTCCTGGTAACCATGGTAGAGGCGGGGGAGTGGGGGACAGTCCTTATCTGAGGGGTAAAAGAGTGGAAAAAGAGAGAGAGAGAGAGAAAGAGAGAGAGAGAGAGACAGAAAGCACATAGACGAAGGTGTCAAAGGTCAGTTCATTGCTGCTTCTGTTCCACCTGCCAGCGTGAGGAGGGGTCTTCCATCTCACCACTGAAGCTCTGGTTCTCCGCTTTCTCCTCCTCGGACTTCTCTCTAGCCTTGACGTCGGACTCTTTCGCTGTCTTGTCATCGGTGGGTGGGGCCCTGTTATTGTCCGCGGTGTCTTTCCCCGGTGTACTCTCTCTGGGCTTTACAGGGTCATGACCTCCCGCCCTGTAGGGCGTGAAATGAGTTTTGTTGCTCCTCGGTGGAGGCACTGTCTTCTCAATCAGGGAGTTGGTCTCTGTGATGTTGCCGGAACTTTCCACGGCATTTGTGTCAAGCGCCTTGGTGACGTTATCGGCGTTCGTGATCTCCGATATTTCCCAGTATCTCTCGAACGTGTCCCCCCTCTGTTTGGTGTCGTTGGGGCCGATCTGATCGGGCCGCGCGCTCTCGTCGATCTGCTCCCCTTTCTTCTCTCGTTCCCCTTGACCTTTGTCCCTGGACACCGGCGTCTCCGTTACATCTGTCGTTTTTCCCAACTCCTGATCCAGATCTCTTCCTGTCTCTGGTTCTGGAAGGTCTTCTGCAGGGCTCTCTGGAGGGAGCTTCCCCTGCGTATCTTTCCTCTCCACTGCGTTCAGACTGTCATCTGTTTCAGGGTTGTCCTCTCTGCTGGGTTTGTCTGCCTCCTTTTCACCCCCACCCTGTCTCTCCCGGCCTCCCCCTGAGTCTCCCTCCAGACTGGTATCTATGTATTTATCCTCGCCGTCTGCTGTGGTGCTGTTTCTGTGGCTTGACCCTGGGTCTGTACCGCCCACACTTCCCTCGCCCGATGTTCGGTTCCCGCCCTCCTTTTCTTCTGTGGGGTGTCCTGGGTCTTTACCAGAGTCTCTTTCTGGAACTTTCTCTCTGTCCTTTTCCATGCCTGTTCCTTTGTCTTTGTCAGGCTCAGCGAGTGTGTTGTTGACTGAAAAGAGAAGACAACTGTTAGAGGGTATTCAGAGTGCCGCTGAATGGAAATAATGCATACAGTGTAATCAAATAAGACCAGTTAGTGATGAGTCATTATAGTGTGGCTCATTATGCTAATCCTCTCTGTTCAGATGTCACCCTCTGATTGAAGCTGAGGTCTTTTAACGACATTTCCCACAATGTGCTTTTCTCCGAAAACTTCCCAGCATCCCACGCCAGAGGGTCCCACCTTTAACACAAGTGGGTGGAGTCCCGCTCCATGTGTTGTTGTGCAGGCATGTCCTCTGAGGGGTTCCTGTCAGCTTGTAGGGTCGGTAGCACAGGTACTGCAGGGCGATGAGAACATCGTTGGGCCCATAAACCAAGAAGTGGTCCCCATGTGTTGGCTTGGCTGGGATGGCACAGAACTTCACTCTGGGCACTGGGTAAGACCACACAGGAAGATATGTTACAGTCAGTTTTAAATACCTACTAGATGTACTTCCCAATCTACAGCTAGACTGTATATATCTGGTAAACAGCATGTAGATAAGGTACCGAACAGCCCCAACATGTCGTCACAATTGTAGAGGTTAGGTTGTGTATGATGTCATGAGTAAATTAACCAATCAGTGGTCATTCTCTGACCTCCCCTTGTGTCTCTAATCTCAGATCAATTTCTCTTCTGCTCTCTCTCCTGATGTCTGATCTCTCCTCTACCTCTTGGTTGTCTGCTCTGATCTTACGTCTCTCCCCCGGTGTCTCACCACAGTTTGGGGCAGGGGCGCTCCAGGTTCCGTCGGCCAGACAGACAGCGCTCCGAATCCCCCGAAGGTCATACCCAGGGTCACAGCGGAACACCACGCGAGCCCCCGAGTGGTGAAACACTCCCTCGGTGGAGCCATGGGTGGGCACAGGAGGCCTGCGGCATCCCACCACTGAGGACACACACATGCACGCATAAACAAACACATTACGATGTGTTTACGAGCCATCTTCAACCTTCCTGTTACTAATGAACCGTAGATTCACTGCGTGGTTCCCCCTATGTAGGCGCAACATTCTGTTAGTGTTCCTCCTGTACTGAACCCCGGCTCACCGCAGCTACCCAGAAACAGAGCACACAGCTGGGGCAGACGGCACTCGGTCCATCCTATATCAGCTCACCACTACCCCCCAAGGAAGGACTCTCCAATGGGTTCACAGCCCATTATCCCTCTGCATAATGGCCGCTTTAGAAAGCCCCAAAACGTTATTTACTCCTTATTGCCTCAGTGATGAGTAATTTCACCTGCACTGGAAAAAGTGTGAACTACAGTACATAAAAGGCGGTGTTAACACATGCCCTGTAACTGTAGAAGAAATAGAAAAGACCCAATAAAAAAAACAGCCAGTCTTAGTCAAACTGTTCATTTTTCCACTGTAATAAAACTTGTTTTTATGATGTTGGTAGTTGGTAATTTAGGGGCTGGTACTGAGAGGAATGATATAGCATGTGTGTAATGGTTCAGACAAAGCCAAACTGTGAGACACCGCCTACAGATCACAAATCACACATGATGCCAGCCATCAGACATGGATCACAGCTAGAGTAAAAAGAGGAGCAATTCACCCAACCTGCATGTGGTGGAATGTTACAGACTATTATATGATTTGTGTTCTTTATTTCTAATGCACACACAGACACACACACACACACACACACACAGACACACACAGTAAGGATACAGATCTGTACAGGCTCTCTCTCATACACTCTTTGGCCGTGGCTCAGATCAGGAACCCCTCCCTACATCCACTCTCTGCTTTCATCCAACATTTCCACCTTTCCATGGCACGCAGCGACAGGGAAACTCTCTTGGATATTCCAGAGGTGGAAAATGTAACTTTGCTCGGTCCCTGTGAGTCATGTGGAAAACAACGTGTCGACTTTCCCAGGAGCTGGTGACCATTGTCTCACCCCTTTCCTCCCACTGTCTGTCTGTCTGTCTGTCTGTCTGTCTGTCTGTCTGCTCTGTCTGTCTGTCTGTCTGTCTGTCTGTCTGTCTGTCTGTCTGTCTGCTCTGTCTGTCTGTCTGTCTGTCTGTCTGTCTGTCTGTCTGTGTTTTGGTCCTTCTGTGTTTCAGTCTGTCTGTGTTTCTGTCTGTCTGTGTGTCTGTCAGCCTGCCTGTCTGTCTGTTTGCATGCTTGTCCTAAACTGATCCACACTCAGATCACTGCAATCCAGGGCAAGTCGGATTTGGGAATCATTTAGGAATTCTATCAGAGGATGTTAGATCAGTAATGAAGCTAATTAACTTCTCTTATCAACCGACAACAGCTTAGGTACTCAGTAGATGGATATTATCGGTCACTAATAACTAATAAATTATGTTGGAATATTCCGAAATTCGGACAATAAGTCGTAACTTGGGTTTAACTTTCACAGCAAATGACGGCTTAACGATTACAGATGTAAAAAGCAACGGACGCCAAGTGTTTAAGTAGCAGTCCCCTCACTGGTAACAGGGTTAGATTAGGTGATACGGTGCACTTGTGTTCCTACATCTAATGAGACGTCTGTCTTATCCTGAATCTAGCCACGCAAACAAGCAGCTGAGGAATACAGATGAATGTACAGAGTGTACAGAATGAAATTCCTGTTTTTTTCTTTTTTTACGAGCCCCACAATTCAGTGGAAAAGCTGGCTGGACGTACAGAGCCAGGTTTGTTTCTGCAGTCGTTTTATAGACTTAGATATAGCCCTGAAAATAAGACGGCTCATGCTCATTTCGCCAGCATGTTTTTTGACGAGGCCCCTGGGAGCTGTAGCCGCCACGGAAACACAGGCCCCCGGCCAGACGTCCCTAAATAAAAGACCTTGAGGCAAAAATGGGGATAAAGGTCACTTCAGTCTGGCAGTTCCCTCCTGGAGCTTGCCATGCCCCGCTCCCTCCTCCCCTACCGCCCCCACACCTCCAGGGAGGTCTCTGGCAGGGGGGTGAGTGGCAGGTGACAACCCAAATTAAGTGGTGCAGTGGAGGGGGAGGACAGGGTGGGGTACTCCTGTTTGGAACCCAAGAGAGTCAGAAACATGTCTACAGCGTCTGAGCCGTTTTGGCCAGTCAAGGCGATGAGCAGTGGAACTGACAGCTGCTGAGGATCTCAGCCAAACCACAGATCTCTCCCCGGAGACGGTGGCTCACTCAGCTACAGAACTCTGAGAAGTCAACAACAGGCACAGACGAGTGGAGGGTGGAGGGGTGGAAGGGTGAAGGTATGGAGAGGTAGAAGGGTGGAGGTATGGAGGGGTAAAGGTATGGAGGGGTGGAGGGGTGGAGGTATGGAGAGGTAGAAGGGTGGAGGTATGGAGGGGTAAAGGTATGGAGGGGTGGAGGGGTGGAGGTATGGAGGGGTGGAGGAGTGGAGGTTTGGAGGTATGGAGGGGTGGAGGAGAGGAGTGGAGGAGTGGAGGGGAGCACTGTACTCTGCTGACTGTAGAAATGCTACCAGCTGTGGAATAATGATGCACTAGCTGAGTTATAAAATGCTTTTTGGTGTAAATTTGAAAGAACACATTTTGAGAAAAATTATGTTGTGCCAGGTGTCACAACAGACTAGGAGGACCATCTCTCTACAAAACAGCATAAATAAACCCAGAAAACGGAACAAAAACATGTGGCACTCCCCCGGGAGACCAAAGACGCTGCACAGTTTAACATCTGTCCTCCTCCATATACTGCAGATTAATTTACCCGATTAGCTTCTCATAATCGTTTGGTAATTAGAAGCAAGGACTTTCAAAGTGGGTCTGGTGCTGCAGGGGTACGGTAGTGGCAGAGTAATGAAACCGTAATAACACTATAGGAATATGGTACGGACATGTTCATGTAATGGAACTCTAGGGGTGTTGGAGGGATACTGTAGGGGTTCTGCTGCAGTAGAGGTTCTGCGCAGGGGGGGGGGGGGGGGGGCTTCTGTTATGGGGTTCTAACTCACCGTTCTCGCACCTCCTCCCTGTGTAGCCGGCCAGGCAGGCACAGTGGAAGGAGTACGACGTGTCCAGGATACAGGTGCCGTCGTGTAGGCATGGTGACGAGCTGCAAGCTGCAGACCGAAGGAAGAGATTTCAGACACGGAGGGAAGGTTCCTGACCTCACTAAGCTTGCGAATGACAGTGATGTAAATGAACAGTTTCTCTACAGCGGTAGTGCTATTTTGATTGGTCGAAGTGGCTAGTGTAGAGAATGTCAAAAGGCTGTTGTTTTCCTCTTCAGGGTCATTGTGCTCAGATCCCCTGCCAGTACCTGAGCTCTCCTGGAAGGTGGCGAAGAAGCCGTCGAAGTTCTTGTAGCCGTCTGACACGAACAGGACGTGCATCGAGTTGCCGGAGCTCTGGATCGGCGCAGGCCTGTTGTTCCCACAGAATCGACCGATCACGCGCGAGTTGATGCTGCTTCCATCCCGGACCTCCACGTAGTCATAGCGACAGGAGTGGTCGAACTCCAGGCTCAGCATCATGAATCTGAGAAGCGGGAAGCAGCAGTGTCACGTGACGTATCACATGATACAAAAGGACGCGAAGCAAAGAGGCCTGAGTAGAACATACTGTAACAGGCTGAGAAGTCAAAGACAGAAACTCATTTGAAAGGTGGTTGGGGGGAGGAGGGTGTGGAATCATGCTACGCTTTCCACACCAGTCTTCAACTCTTGGAAACTTGGGTTTCTCGCTCAGTGAAAGCCTGGGAACACGGTTGACAAAGTCGTAAACATTTTTAAAGGTAACTATTTACAGAAGCCATTTGGATCAGTTTTGCTGACATCAAAGACAGCCCTTTGTGTCATTCTGTTCCATTGTGTCATGTGTCTTTCAGACTAAAAAAGGCTTTTTTTCCATATCAAACCTGTTTACAGAATTCTGGTCTCTGGACTAATGTGGAGTCAACATAATGTAACCTGGCTGTGCATTTCCCAAGCTGACTGTGAATGGGAAGTGTTGTCTGGACTCCTGATAGGTGTGTGTGTGTTTCCAGAGAGTTGATTTGATTGGCTGCTCTGGCTGGCACCCTCACCCCTGGCATGGTTACACAACCCCAGCTGGCAGGACGCTAAACAACACCAGATCAAATCATCGTTTAGTCATGTTGATGGCATTTCACACTATTCCGCTCCCTGTTAACGGAGGTGAGAATTGATTAGGTCCACAGGTTTACCACTATGGTTCTATGTGTGGGTGTTTGTGGGTGTGGGTGTTTGTGGGTGTGGGTGTTTGTGGGTGTGGGTGTTTGTGGGTGTGGGTGTTTGTGGGTGTGGGTGTTTGTGGGTGTGGGTGTTTGTGGGTGTGGGTGTTTGTGGGTGTGGGTGTTTGTGGGTGTGGGTGTTTGTGGGTGTGGGTGTTTGTGGGTGCACGTGTGTGTGTGTGTGGGTGTTTGTGGGTGTGGGTGTTTGTGGGTGTGGGTGTTTGTGGGTGCACGTGCGTGTGTGTTTTTTTTCATCCTCTTTCCATTTGTTTTGAAAGCGTTCTGAACCTGCAAAAGAGAAATCAAGGTATTAATCTGAAATGTAAGGACAGTACATCTCAGCAGCTGATCCATACTCCACAGAGCCAGCGGAACATTCTACATGACATCACGGTCATTCATCAGAAAAAGAAAGCTACTGGATCATTATCTTAACATGTGTGGAACTGTTGAGTTCACACAAGTCAAGCAACTGAAAACAGATGATAAATCAAGCCATGTTTTAAGAGTAACAATCGACCTCCTGAACTCTCAACTTTTGGAGTCCAAAATCATTCTGAGCTCCTGCTTATCCTCGTTATTCATCTTAAGGTTGGAAAACTCCTATGGGTTTCCATCGAACACCAAATACACGTTTGAGTATCATGATGTGTCGCTACCTCACTACCGTAACATTACCGCAGTTTACTGTAAACGATTCGAAATCATCTGTGCCCGCACAGGTCGCGACACGTTCCTCTTTATTAGTGCCTGCCAGCCAAATATCCGTGTAAAGCAACGTTAATGACCCATCTTGGCTTTTGATTGTAAGCATTTGATGTACCTCTGATGTAAACACTGCACACAGGCACACAGGGCTGCTCAGGTAGACTGTTTTAATGTCCTCCTCTGACAAGGCTTAATCCATGCTGGGTTGTCTTGACAACAACAGGTCTGGGGTGGCTTTGCGGCCTGATTTAAGGAGAACTGAACGGTATGGGATATGTGGTGAGAGATGCTTATTCAAATGCTTTTTGAATAAGCAACGTCTTTTTTAGTAATTAACGAGCAGTATGGTTTGGCAGGGCTGGTGGGGGTGGGGGGGTGGGGGCAGTTCAACGGTGCCAGATGGATCCCACAGAAATACAGCCAAGCACACAGGTTAGAGTGTCTGAGTGTGTGTGTGTGTGTAAGCTGCTTCTACGGCAAAACAGGGAGGACAGAAAGAAGCATTGCTTGGCTCGCATCTCTGTTGTCAGACTTGACCTGCTTTGGCTGGATGTACAGAAGGAACATGCCTGTACGACTTCATATATCTTCAGAGATACTCTGCTTCTTTTAAAGTTCTCCTCGGGTCACAAGGGGGTTCCATTTTAATGTGACCAGTGGGTTGTCTGAACTGGAGATTTAGTGAGTTGCTGTGTGTGTGTGTGTTGGTGTAACTCAGTGAGTGTGTCATGTGAGAGTAGAGAGAATCATCGTCATAAATGTAAAGAAAAGGAACACAGCCAAACTAGTAAATACTAAACTGCCTTGCTAGTAGGCTTTCAATGGAACACGCCAAATCTCATAAGTTTCCACTGACGGGGAACGCGACACGGCAACATGAAACTGAGGGAGAGGTTTCAGTTATTGTGTCAGCAGCTGGCAAGTTGTAAAGGACATTAAATGAAAATCAAACCTTATTTCTTCAATTTAGGGAGGTGATTCATCAATCTGTTTCTGTCCATAAGTCTGTGGTGTCGTTCCGTGACTCTAAACTAGACTGGGAAGGTACTTTTGAGCTGCGCTTGCAGACTAATTTGTCATCCATGAACTGACTTGAACAGACTGCTTATGGCTTCCATGGTTACGAAGTTTAACGTGGGGCTTTATTTTTTATAGAAAAATGGCCCTTATTATTTGATTCTATTGTATATGTTCGTGTCAACACCCTAAGCCAGGGCAGCATGCACTCTGTGATTTTCTATCGTTAAAACAGCAATCGTAGAAGCACTTGCTTGTAAAAGGAAAATATATAAATCTACGAATCAGCAAAGGCATCTTCATAATGAAGGATTACAGTAACGGAAAATAAAACGCAAAATGAGACGTTGTTTCCAAACTGCGGTCTAGACTGTCCCATGGTCTAGCCGTGCTTTCGCGGAAAAGGGAGGCTGGAAGAGAGAGACGTGTTTACATCGGGTCAGTTATTAATAACTGCTGCACATGAACACTAAATGTACCCATCTGCTTCTTTCATGTCTGAGGAAAGTCGGAGAATATGACCTAATATTGCGGACGGGGAATTCATCCTTTCGCAGCAAAGCGTTTGCGCTGACTTCAAAGTCGATCCGTGTCTCATGGGGCATTTTCGCTGCGTGGTATTTGCTGGCAGAACAAACTCAGTCAGGATCCTACACGAAGGTTTAGTCTCCAGGTTTAATCGGATGTTCAGTAAAGTTATTTCATAAATGTCATTATGCAAATGAGGTTATGGGTCATAGAGCATTGTAAGAAGCACCTTAAAACCATGAAAAGGTTCTGACTGCCCACCTGAATTCAATGGTGAAGAGTTGGTCTACCTGTATGGTCCACTCACAGCGTGCGTTGGTGGGGTAGCTTTCCAGAACCAGGTGACCCTGGCGCTTATGAATTACTCCTCCACATTCTACAAAAACACACACACACACACACACACACACACACACACACACACACACACACACACACACACACACACACAGACACACAGACAGATGAAAGTGTTTGAGGTCATTGATTCGAAACAGATGTTTTCACTCCAGTGTGTTGCCACTTGTTCTTCTATGCTCTGTGATTACATTTGAGTTGCCAAAGCAGTTGCACAAAAATAAACAGAGTTTGCAAAGCCTCAGGTCAATTCTTTACTACCTGGTAGCTGATGAAAACTCTTATATCATCCCCAAAACACCAGCATTTGCATATTAGGAATGCCTTTTGTAAGATGTTAACTGCCCATTATTGTGCTGCAACTACCAGTTGTAAAAGCCTAGGAGGTATTTTGGTTGTTTCAACCCTTGTCCACAGACATCCCCTTTTTGGTTCATCGCTATGCGCCACACAGAATACAGAGGGGCAGGCTGGAGAAGGGTTCGGAGATATATGGGAGGATGGAGGTGGAGGAGGGGGGGAGGGAGGGAGGGGGTGGTTACTCACTGAGGCAGTCCCCCCCGGACCAGCCAGGTCGACATTCAGCGCAAAACTTCCCACTGACAAAGAAGTTGTCTCTGGGGCCCCAGGTTCCGTTATTGCAGCTCTTACAGTTCTCGAATATGCTGCAACCTGAGAGGAAGAGACAGGAAGAGAGGGACATCTCGGTGGGTCACGCCACGCTTTCAGACTTCATCCATTCAACCGCTCCGTTTGACTACTACCTGCCCCCCCCCCCCACCACCACCTCCCCCCACCCCCACCCCCCCAGTAACACACACTGGTCCCCCCCCCCTCAAGTGCTTCCCTTGTTGCGCCTGCAGACCCTCTTACGCTACCTGCTAAAGTCATCATGCTCCCCCTCCACCAGAGTAGAATCGCTTGAACACGTGCATGCTTCCTGAAATAGAAATGCACGGGGGCCCCCCCCCACCCACCCAGCCCCCCCACACACTCCCCCTTCCCCTCCCCCCCCCCGAATGGCCAGGGGGTTTCTGGGGGTAATGCGGGCTTTCGCGTTGGCCGGATTTTAGCTGGTGAGGAGCAGCATGAACCCCCGCAGCAAGCACGATGGTAGGCATCACAGGAGAGGTTCCACACACCCTCCGCCTGAACGGCACGTTCAGCAATGTTGAAGATGGAGGCTTTTCTCGAAGGGATTTACGAGAAAAAAATCATTTGACAGAACATCCTTCAGAGCTGTACTGTAAAAAAAAAACTAAACACGTCCAGGATGCAACTGGGAACACCTGCGGTTCTGTGCAGAGATAAAGTTCCCAGCTGTTGGGGGATGAAAACAACGTTTAATGTTGTCATAATGTGTCTTTACGTTGGTGGATGTACATCGCGTTCTTTATGTGCATGCAGGTGTCTGGTTGCGTGTCTGTCAGTGTGTGTAGGCGTAGTCGTACATGTGTGCTGACATAAAAAACACGCACAGATCATCCCATGAATCAAGGTCCCACCTGCTGTTCCTAACTCTGCTGTTTCAGTCAAGTTGTGCCAAAGACTGTAAGGCGAGACAGGTAGAGTCGAACAGCCACACAACGTAGTGTGTCTGAAAGACGTTTCAATATCTTCTAGAAAGATCCGTGGGAAGCGGGACGCGGTCTGGCTGACGGGTGACGGATATCTGCGACAGGAAGTGCGTTATTCATGACGGCGGGGTTACCTGGGTGTATGATGCAGGGGTCGCACTCGTTGATGGCGTTGCGACAGCAAGGCACGGCGTAGCCCACCGGGGTCCCCTGCAGGGGGCACTTGCAGCGGATCACATCGTACTCACAGCAGCCTCGACACATGACGTTCCACTCGGGACCGGGACAGTGGTTGTACAGGTGCCTGTAGTCTGGAGAGAGGTGATTGGATGTCAGTACTGAGGGAAAAAAAACAATAGATTCTTCCCAGTACGTTGCTAAAGTCGGCCTGTGTAGTCAGAAAGTCAGAATGAACGTCTCTAGGGTTGACGACTCAACAGTCTCTGAGCCCAATTCGATGCTTGGTTTTTATGGATATCTCATTTAAAAAAAGGGATCAAAGCCTGCTTGTTGCTATTGCTGATTTGTTTTGCATCTTTAAATCCCCCCAGAGCTGAATTAAGGGAAAATGTTTCACGAAGCATTAAAGATGAAGCTCATTCTACCTCTAATACTCAACAACTCATTTTAAAAACCACTTCATGCTTTGTCCTAGGCATGAGACAATGTTTGAAAAATGTGCTTGTTGATGAACACCAGTAAAAAACAAGCTTGAAGGCCATTAGCCGAGAGCATGTTTGATCCCCCACTGTTCGAAACAGGACCCTGTAGAGATGCTCTGTGTCTCTAAGGCCATTTGACCTTAAGGAGAGGTCAGTCCTGGTGAGGGACGCGGTCAGGATGAGGTGAAGACGCTGATGACAAACACAGCTGCGGTGAAGCGAGAGCACACAGGTGATGATTTGTCATCCCAGGGATCAGAGTGCTTCTGGGATCCGTAAAAAGGATGTGAGACGACAAGCTGGAAGACTGCGGGAGACAGCTTGCCTGTTTTTCACAGCATGTTTATCTGCGTCCTCCACCCTCCCTGAGGTAGCTGGCCTGGCTGGGGAGGTTTGGGAGCTCTCTGGGACTCGGCCATATGGTTCCGAAGTGGTTTGGACACGTCTCCTTATCTACCCTTCATTTCCAGCTGTGTTTCTTCACATTCCATTACATCAGACATCATTAACATAGCACCAGGGGAAAAAAATGAAAGAGGCCGGGTCGGAACGGCGGAAAATGACCACAGTCGCACCAAATGAGTCAGGTCATTAATCGCGGAGGGTCCGCGAATGATGAGTCACTAAATACACACGTCTATCTAAGTTGTTCGAGGCCGTGCTTCGTAAGTTAGGGGGGGAATTTGCTGGAAAAGGGTGATTTGAGGAGCTCTCGTATGTAGAGGTCTGGATTATGTAACGGCGGAGTTGAAAGCTGCGGCTGAAAGGAGTGGAAAATCCTCTGAGGTGAATGTGGAAGGAGCTGTCGAGGAGAGGCTGCGGCTAACGCACGGTTCGGCACAGTGTCGACTCTGACCGCTCCCTGCTCCTCTCCAGGCATTCTACACATTCTCTTCCTCTGGATGGATAAGTGGATAACAAGGCTTCTTCCATTCTCTTTCTTTCGTGGCGTTTTCTCTCTTCCAGTCGCACATTTTATATTTATAACTCATGACCCATGTGCACCTTCCTTTTGCGCAAACTTACTTTACAAACAGAGTTGTTTCTGACTCTTTGTCTATGTCTGTCTTTGCCTCTCTCTTTCTCTCTCGCTCTTTCTCTTTCTCTCTTTCGCTCTGGGATATATAAGTCATATTCCTTGAAGGGTGGAGATGAAGGTCATCGAGCGATGTTTGTTAAAATCGTATGTCAGTGAAACACTGTTCTCCATGGCAACCGCTCCATCTGAGGTTTCGAAATCGCCCACACCCAACGAGCACTTGCGCGCGCGCGCACACACACACACACACACACAACTATAGTGTCCACTGTACAGACACACAGCAGAAAATGCACACTCCATTGGGGGACAGCTGATTTACAGCAGTTGTCGTGACGCATGTGCGAGCGTATGTTTGTGGACGGTCAGCTGGACGATGAGTTGAGTCTCACAGACGTCCGGGAATGTTGTTAGACCTCCTCCTCTGCCTTCCCCCCCCCCCCCCCCCCCCCACCCAACCCCCCTCACACACACACCAAAGACCCCCCCACCACCACCCCACCCGTACTTCACTTTGGGTTCCAACATATTAACAGAGTCCTGTTTTACGTCTTCCTCTTCGGTACCTATCAGTCGGCCATTGAAGGACGCTCTAGAGACTTTCGGATGAATCTTCCAGGTTCTTCATTATGTAACGGCCTTCAGGTGTGCTTTGACCGCGAGCGCACGTTGCGCAATGTTATGATTGTGAAACCTTTTGCAGCGGTTTGGTTTGTTTTAGCTTCGCTCTGTTTTCTCAGCTGATTTACTGCAGCAACACCCAGGATGAGGGTTTGCCTGGTATTCATCCACACCGGAGCGGGAGTCCCTGGTCACACATTACTGACATCAACAACGTAAGCTGTGTGTTACAGCTCGTTTCAAGTACGACGACCAGACATGAGGGCTATTGTTCTTGGACAGTCATTGGCCCGGCATGCTGCTCAGCATCCTGGCAGAGACCTCTCGGTGGGTGGGTGTGGTCAGAGCAGCTGTGGCCCCGTGCCCTGGTCCACTCCTCTGCTGTCTCGAGGGGCGGTTTGCTCCGACGTCGCCTATCTGGATTTTCCCTGAGCGCCAGATAGAGTGTGTTGTTCCTATTTAAATGGGGCATTTTTGTGGATTTCCTCAGAAAAAGCGCAAGAACCACCAGCATCCCCGGAATGGCCTCGTCCAAATGGGTCTGTGTCTGGGTCTTGTCTGTATGTGTTTGTGTGTGTTGGTACCTATTTTTGTGCGAGTCTTTTTAGCAGTTGTTTGTGTCTCTCGGAAAGAGAGCCAAAGGGATCGAGAGAAGGAAGTAGAGGGAAGGAGACATGGTGTCAGAGTGAGTGGAGGAGAGGCATTTTAAGAAAGCTCCGTAACCAGGCCCTTCCACAGCTCCTCCAGCCTTGTTCCTGGAGCCAGCCCTGAACCATCCATCCAAGTTTGAGCACTGAGGGGGAGGAGAAGGAGGGGGTGGGGTAGGGGGGGGGGGGTGTCGTTGGTGTGCGTAAAGCCCCAAGATAACAAGCGAGCGGTTAAGCCAGCAGACAACCACCGACTGAGACAGCATTGATACACGCTCTTCTGTTCGTGGGACAGATTTACTGTCCTCCGATGCTGCCTGCTGTGTTTCTGAGTGTTTCTGTAGTCCAGTAGCGCTGGTTTACTGGACTACAAAAAGCAGACGCAACGTCAGGGTTTTATGAGCTGCTCCGGCAGAGTCATCAGATCGATCGGCGCATCATGTCCGCTCCCTCCAAACCCTGGGAGACGTTCCATCATCCCAGCGAGTATTGATGAACTGCCCCAGGCCTGTCCCTACCTCACACAGCACTTCAACTAACAGCACAACTGAAATATATTTGACGTTGACTCATTTATGGATGGTATCTTCATCCCCAGGGGGAAGACAAACAGTCTGGCTCGCTTCTCCCTCAGACTAAACACACTTGGATTATGGAGGCCGAGGCCTGCGGCTAATCATTGTGTGTTGTCAGAGCGTGACTCAGATTTGGCCTTCCAGGGCTGTAAGAATGCATTTTTTTGTTTTTTTGTCCATGACATTAGCCGGCTCCAGCTTCTCAGCAGTGTTTACTAAGTCCTCTCGGCTGAATTTACCAAGTCTTCTCTGCGCTGCTTACGCAAAGCAGCTCAGGTTCAGAGCCCTATGAACAGACGTTCCACAGACACCCAGGTCCACACCTGCACAAAAACTATAGATTAGACAGTAGGATGGATTTGAGTATTTTTACAAGGCCGGTGATTATGGTTATGAGTGCGTGTGTGTGGGTTTCCCCTGTGTTTAACTCTGCCTGCGTTCCGTATTTGCGTATTTATTCTGAGCCCCACACCCTCCAGTGTAAACACTTTCCTGCCGTCCGCATTTTTGGGGCGTTTGTTCTCCTGAAGGCATAACTGAGAAAGCTTGCTAGATGAGGACCTTTCTCCGGTCCTCATTCGTTTCCCAGGTTCCCCTTTATTTTGGCGTCAGGTATCGATCCAAGTACTTTCAGCGAAGACGGAAAATATTTTTTCTCGTCGCAGCCTATTGGCTTTTCTCTCCTCTTGCCTGATTCTCGTTTGTTGCCGTGTCTGCGATCATTCACGTGTGTAAATCATGCGTCAAGCCGGCGGTTGAGCACACGCAAACACAACAAGCACCTGGCAGATCATAACCTATCGCAGCCATATGTGCCTGTCTCTGCTCTGTATGCAAAACAGCACGCATACCTTTACCACAGGCACACGAATCCTGATCACGCACACAGCCCGAAGGCGGATGACCCCTGCCCCCCACCAACCCAATCTGATTGAGGAGCCTTGAGGTTGACAACATACAGTAATGCGTGCGGGGGTGTTGTCATCCTTACAAACTCCCCAACCTGTTGAATGCAGGGAGATTCTGGCACACAGCTCTGGAAGCACAGTGTAACCGAGTCCAGAGATAGAAGGCAAACACATAAGTTCTTTTTCCTGGCTCGTGACTCGCTGTGCGTCTCTCGCTGGGGTTTCTGTGGCCATTTAAGGGTTATGTAATTGCTGTCTGTTTTTTCCATCCCAGATGGTGGGCTCCAAGATGTGCTACAACATGAATGTCAAGACCTCGGAAAAAAAGGAACGCTAATAACGATAATCCAGTTATCTTCTGAGAAGTCAAGCCTTACACTCCTTTCCCTGCGCACTCACACACGAGCAGAGGTTGTTAGCGGTCTTTATTGGTGGAGCATTGTCGTGCAGCCGCAAGCTGTCATCCTAGTTATTGGGTGTGAAGCGAGTGAGCGCGAAACCGATAAAAAAAACCACGTGTCCCATCTCCAGAGGTTGAAATATCTCTTTGACCTTTTGACCCCCCCCTCTTTCATCCCTAACTAGCTGCGCACGTCTACACAACTTCGTTAGTTTTTCATCCCGCACCAGCCACATCACTGACTCACGGTCAGAATACACGCAAAATGCATTCCCTGGTCAAATTAAAGTCTTCGATTAACGGACCGTCTTCCACACCACACACACACATACACACACCTCCACTGGAATCCGAGACACACTCGATGAGCGCTATCGACTCACAGCCGCAGCACATCCAGATCTGCTGCTGGTGCAGAATACGATCACCCCGAATAGCAGTGTTTGCCCTCAGCATGTCATCTGCAGCTGAACACTGGCCCGGTGCCTGCTCTGACCGCTTTACTGGAAGCACCCCCCCCCCCCCCCCCCCCCCCCCCCGGGGTGTGTCCGGGGTCAAGCTGAAAGTCGCCCGGGGGGATTTTTATTTGTTGTCTCTAAAAGACAAACATTGACCCTGGCCAAGGGTCGCATCTGTAGAGTCTCTCTGCCTCAGCCCTTTAGGACTGCAGCTGTATATACTGTACTTCACCATATCAAAAGCTGTTGCCTGAAGTCTCTCTCTCTCTTTGTCCTCCTAAGCCTAGCCCTGAATCAGGACCGGAAAGATGGGTGGATCCACTGTGTTTCTGTCAAATGTATTGAAGTACAGTACGCACACCCCATCCGCTATTTTGAAATACGATGTACGTTTAGTATGTAGAACGCTGGTTGTATAAATGACGTGCTTTCTCCCTGTGGGTGGCTATTTGCCTCCCAGATACTATGATAGACAGGCCCCAAAAATACCTCCTGTCGCTATTCTGCAATTTGCCTGTCATCTGGCTTTCTTGGGGTACTTCAGAAATGTTCCGCATCAGTAAAGTGACGGGTCCTATCAGGAAGTGAACTAATTGTCTTCCTGTGAACCGATATGTCACCGACTGTGGAAAAGTGCTGGATATACTGCAGTGTGTGTGTGTGTGTGTGTGACTACAGCATGTGTGGTGTGTGTGTGTGTGCCTGTGAAAGTCTTTCTGGAAATGTATTTGTGTGTGCACAACTTTGGCTAAGTGTGTTTGCTGGTGTGTGTGTGTGTGTGTGTGTGTGTGTGTGTGTGTGTGTGTGCGTGCGTGCGTGCGTGTGTGTGTGTTTGCCCATGGCAGCTGTCTGGTATTTTGGGGCCTAAGCGATTTAACGTTGACGGAACAGGAAACGTCCCTCAGGGTTTCAGGGTGAACTGCTGGACTGGCCTGCTGCACACGTATGTATAGTGATCCCAAACATAGATCTCCCAGAACAAACCATGCATAGGAAACCACAGTATATTCACAGTATAATTCAGGACCTTGTCATTTTCAGCCGTCCGCTGAAATCTTGGTCAAACAGAAGCCTGAATTAAGCATATTTGTTTTAGACTGTCGAACAGTCAACCTGTGACTGGGTACGTAGTCTTTCAGACCCTGCAATACGTTCTCAGTGTTTGCCTGTGAAAGACCAATTTAGTCTTTTTTGAAACACACATCATCCTCTGATCTACTCTCAGATCTTTATCTTTTTTTTCTTCTCTCGCTCCATCCCTCCTGCTGACTTCCCTTCTCTGTTTCCTACTGTTAACAGGACATTAGCCTAGAATGCACCCAGAGGAGCTTCCCTAAACAAGCAAGCTCACTTATCACTGACTGGACAGAGGCATGCGTAGGAGAACTGAAGATCGGGGGAAAAGGGGAAAGAGGGACAAGGGGGAAAGAGAGAGAGAGAGAGATAGAGAGACAGAGAGAGAGAGTGTGTGCGCACATCAGAAAGAGAGACAAAAGGGAGGGTGGAGAAGAAAGGAGAAAAGAATGTGGAGGCGATTTGTTGTTTGCTAAAAAACTGAGGTAGAAAAAGAGACAGACAGCTCCCTCCGTCTCCCTGTGTCTCTCCCTCTCCTTTCCTCTGGCACGCTCGTCCACAGACGCACGCAGGCACAGAACACATGTGAATACACCCCACTGCACACTTGACCTCTCCTCTCATCCTGATTCTAGCGTCCTGCTTCTGTCGCTTCTCTTGGCAACATACGTTTGAAACACGTCCATCCCTCTGGCTCTGTGTCTCAGCTGCGTTGCCCAGCGGCACCTGATTGTCGATCATCAGGGCAATTAGCGAAACCGGGACAGCGTAAACAATAACATGCTCTTTCCTGGACCTGTCATGTGTGGCTGTGCGCACCAAAAAGAGGGGTGACTTCATCATCACCTGCTCCACATCAAGATGTTTTCCATATTTTGGGGGGGCCGCTAATGATGGGGTGTAGTCTACTGTGCGTCTCTGTTGTTCTCTTGAAAAGCCTGCAGAGAGAGGGGGCCCGGGGGTTTGACGAGCTCAGGGAGACACGGAGCTTGGTAGCCACTTCAGCATCAACTGTCTGATGACCTCATGGCTGACTTCTGTTCTTCCGTGGTTCGAACGGTCACCAGGGACCGATGGGCGGATTCCTCAGAGGCGACCTCATCCCCGTCGCCCTCGGACAGGCGACTCAGCCAACAGTTTAGAAACCTTCATACCCCCATCAGGGCTCTCTCTCCTCCCTCCTCTTTGACGTTCAAGGAATGTCTGATTTTGTGAAACATCCTGCAGATCCGACAAGCTTGGATAGCACAACAACAATTCAGTCAAACGTGCGTCTCCTTGGATGTGAAGCGTGTGGAGGAGAGAGAGCTTGATTGAAGCGGTTGAGACTCTTCCGGAATCTTTTCCGGGAGTCGACCCGACCCACACCAGAGCCAGCGCTGTCCCGTGACCCTCCAAAACAAACCACGACAAACCCTGCTGCTCTCTTTGTCTACCCCCCCACACCCCCTCTTTTAAAGAGTCCCTCTCTACATCACTCTCCTCCGGTCTTCTTTTACTAGCCCGCTGAATGACTCAGTGCTCTTTACAAGGAAGAAGGTTCGGGGGCTGACGGAGTGCTGATGCCTGCTTTTTTCAGAACAAAGAACACCGACAGGGAGAGAGAGAGAAAGAAAGAGAGAGATAAGGGCAGAAGAGGAGAAACAGAAAAAAAATGTTCTTACCGTACGGCCAGGCTGTAGCCAGGGGCACTGAGATGAGGATGAGGAGAGGGGTGAAGAGGAGCGAGTCCAGCGCCCCTCGGTTGCGGGTGCCGTGTTTGGGAGATGCGGGGGTCTCCCCGTGGGTTTTCCCCAACTTCAGTCCCCGTCCCGCGGAAAGCATGCTTCACTCTGGATCTCTGTTTACCTTCTGAGCACAGCTGGGTTGACATCACCCACTCTCTCTCTCTCTCTCTCTCTCTCTCTCTCTCTCTCTCTCTCTCTCTCTCTCTCCCTCTCTCTCTCCTTCTTTCCTCCTAGTCGTCCCACCTTCCCTCACTAACTCTTTTGCTTTCTCTTTGTTTCTTTCCTCCTCCCAACCTCTGTCTTGTTTCTTTCTCTTACTCTCTCTCTCTTACTGTCTCCCTCCCCCTCTCTCTCTCCCCCCCCCCCCTTTCTCTCTCCCTCTCTCTTTTGGAGCTTCAAGTTACAGTCCAGAGTCTCGTAAGGAACTCCACTCTGTTCTGGCTTCTTAAGCTACGCTTCACTCTTCAGTCAGGGAGACGTCACTGCTCTTGAATGAAAGCAGGCTTCCACTGCAGAGCCGGCTTTTAACCCATTATCCTCTTGCACAGTTGTACACACACACACACAGACGCACACACACAGACACACACCTACCTAGAGCCCAATAAGTCAAAACAAACTGGTGTTCTGTTTTCATCACATTTTCACTCGTTTCACTTTTCAAAACATGACCAAAGTGAAGACAAATGGGCTTTAAATGTGTGACCTCCAGGAAACCTTTAATACACGTACAACCATGACCAAATGTATTGTCAGGGAAAACTGACTGTAGAGTACAAACTGTGCAGTATTAGTACTTTTTTCAATGTTTCTATAGTGTGCTCGGGCATTTATTTTGAGTGTCAAGTTTTGAAGGCTTTTATTGTAAAAAAAAATATATATATATATATATATATATTAATAAAATAAAATAACAAATATAATATTTTATAATAAAAAATATGCAGTGCCTCATTTTAAAGCAATCAGTCTATTCTTGTAATCTAATCACAATGCCAGTGATTATACCTCACAAGTACTAATTTATACTTCCGAATGTGCCGATGAAATTATTAATGAAATTATGTTTAATGGTCATTTTGTACGAGGGGCCAAAAACAGTGAAATTGTTTTTTCTGTGATAAACAAAGTAAGTGACCTTTATGTATCTGATCAGTATCTGCACAAAAGTCACAATATGAATAAACACCACATGTATCACTCAGCTTTGTGAAACACAATATATGTGTAACTGCCAAAACTTTGGGACGTGACTGCAGTACACAATTTCAGAAAAAAAAGCAAAACAAACCATGCTTTCATTTAAAACAAATGGTTTGCTGCAGTAACTTTCTAATGTTGCCAGGATAGAAGTCTAATGAATTGAATTACATTTAGCAGACTCTTTTATCCAGAGCAACTTACAGCACATTGCCCAAGGACCTGATATCATGTAGCTACAGCCAGGAATTGAACTCATAACCTTCTGATCGATAGCCCAATGCCATAACCGCTGAGCAACGTGACAACCCAAATCAGTGTTACCTACTGGGCTCCATGCGTGAGCTCAAAGGAAACACAGATCAAAAAACTCACTGCCAAGAAATCAGACATCAATGGTTGTTCCTTGAAACAACAGGATTCAGACTTCAAACCATGAGTGCATGCGGGTAGTCATCTACATTGCATGCGTGTGTTTTGGTGTGGGGGCCAGAGTTTTGAAGAGAGAGAAAGAGAAAGAGGGAGAGAGAGAGAGATAGGGAGAGAGAGAAAGGGTGCCCATCCACTGCTCTCTCCAACTTGAATTTCTGCATTTTCTCCAGTTTTCTTGTGGTTTCTAATGAGACCCTGCAGAGCTAATGTGGCCCCCGGCCTGAGGTCTGGACCCCCACACTGTGCCCACATATGCCCTGCAATTTGCAGTCCCTGGGGGACACCATCCAACACACACACATTTGAACACTGCCTCCAAATAGCTCTGCATGCATCCCCCTGATAATTATAGTTTTGTATAACATCGATACCACATCCATTAGATTCCACTCCCCACCCAGAATTCCAGAACTAATCTCCTCAATATGTGTGTATTGATTTATATATATTACAGCTATTTTAAAGTTGGGCAACACCTTGACTCATGTAGTTTAACAACCCATTTTGGACTTTACATTTTTTATGTCAAGCCTGTATGCACAGTACTGTGGCTGGGCTAGTGTGCATACTGTTGCAATATTACAACCAGATATGACTTCATCATTTTAATGTGTCTTGAACTGGCACATTCACTTTTCTGAGGTAATTGTGTCAACATTGATTGATGCATTTTCCGTGGTACCAAAATGCGACCAGACACGTCATTGGCATTTTCCATGTTTCAATCCTCCAACCATTGACACATGCTCCCAACCATCCATCCATCCCATCCATCCATCTATTCATTCTTCCAACCATCACCCATCCACCCATCCATCCATCCAACCATCACCCATCCACCCATCCATCCAACCATCACCCATCCATCCATCCAACCATCACACATCCATCCATCCACCCATCCAACCATCACCCATCCATCCAACCAACCATCACCCATCCATCCATCCAACCATCACCCATCCATCCATCCACCCATCCAACCATCACCCATCCATCCAACCATCACCCATCCATCCATCCAACCAACCATCACCCATCCATCCATCCATCCAACCATCACCCATCCATCCATCCATCCACCCATCCACCCATCCACCCATCACCCATCCATCCATCCATCCATCCAACCAACCATCACCCATCCATCCATCCATCCAGCCATCACCCATTCATTCATCCATCCAACCATCACACATCTATCCATCCAACCATCACCCATCCATCCATCCACCCATCCAACCATCACCCATCCATCCAACCATCACCCATCCATCCAACCAACCATCACCCATCCATTCATCCACCCATCCAACCATCACCCATACATCCATCCAACCATCACCCATTCATTCATCCATCAAACCATCACCCATCTATCCATCCAACCATCACCCATCCATCCACCCATCCAACCATCACCCATCCATCCATCCATCCAACCAACCATCACCCATCCATCCATCCACCCATCCAACCATCACCCATACATCCATCCAACCATCACCCATCCATCCAACCATCATCCATCCACCCACCCATCTATCCATTCATCCAACCATCACCCATCCAACCATCACCCATCACCCATCCACCCATCCATCCATCCACCCATCCACCCATCCTATCCCTGCATGACAGCAGACCAGTAGTAAACCTGCATCCCACTGTAGAAGCAGCCAGTGGAAGCAGCAGAGCAGCGCCATGCAGGCTGCGGTGGGCAGAGGGAGAGAGCGGAGGAGAGAGAGAGAGGCCTCACTAATCTCACTATAAAGTCTCCTTCCTTGGTAAACAGAGGAAGCGTCCTGGCAGGAGGCTGAGCAAGTGAACTCCTGTGTGAGCTGTTAAAATGCTAACTTGCAGCGAAGGAACAAGCTGATCTTTCTTACGGTTTGAGATGTCGGAGAGGTCTGGAGTGGAGGTTGTAAACACATTCCTTATCCAGTATGTATTAGATAAGCAGGCGGTGCTCAGATGAAGTCTGATAGCCTGTTAATTACCTGAAGTTATGTTATGTTTATTTGTCTAAATTGATGAGACTCGAAAGGTACTGTAGACTCATGTGATCTTGATACACACAAATCTAATAACAGCGTCCCAGTAGAGGTGAGGGGGAGGAGGGGGAGAGGAGAGGTGGGGGTGGCTCCCTACCGTTTCCAGAGCAACGCAGAGCACACAGGACAAACAAGATCTACGGTGACATCATCAGTCTCCTGTGGTGCTACCGTTTCTCTTTAGTGCTGACACCAGGCCGGGTCACTTCTGATTAACGTGGAAACGAGGCTGACTGGGCTGCACGTGTGAACGAGACCCGTGCCAGGACGTTAATTCAAGCCCCCGACGACGGCCGCCGCCAAGGGCACAGATCCATGACAAGGTGCAGACAGCTCCGTAAGCGACCAGCAATGCAGGTTTCAGTCAAAATGGACGCCAAAGTCTGCACTCACTTAAAGACCATGCCTGGAGGGGGAACGCTACGCTTCTGAACGCAGCGCTAGCTCATTTTAACAGGCGCTCGTCTGGTTAAGTGCTCTCTCTCTGCCCCGGCCGTCGTGTTTACTTCAGAATCAGCTGTCCCAGAAGAGAGGGATGAAGAGGTGAAGGTGGGAAAGGTGGAGAAAGATGGAGGAAGGGATGGAGAGGGCAAGGGCGGGGGGAGGGGCTCTCCTCCAAGTGTGCGTCCTTAGACATGTCAGAAAAAAAGAGGCAGAGGGGGTTAGGTGTGCACAAACGCAGTGACCCCCGAGTTTACTGCCCCTTTCAGACGCGACGGCTTGGAGCTTCACCTCCTCACAAGCAGCCTTTTAGAGTCTCTTAGGCATGGTGCGTCAGAACAAATGCAGTGTGACACCTGGAGAAATCACTTTCATCTTTAGCTATCGCTCTTCGTGACCATCTGGTAAACTTCAAGGAAATGATTCAAAAGTCCCATGTAAAAGGTTCAGTTCAGGTTAAGTCTTTTTGGCAGACGCCACTCTCTCGCTGCCAGAGTCCAGTCACATACCATCCTTCACATCTTGACATTTATAGCTGTCTGTTGATAACTAGTGAACTGCTTTCAGACGGCCGTGCTGTCGAATCTGAAACCCTCTGTGCCTCCGCCCAGACCAGCTATGCTGTGAAGACTGTTCCACTCCACACAACAAAGACTTGGATTTCACCTCTCATTAATCCGCTATTCCCCAACCGCACCATAGTTCCACATGTAGAGGGCTGGCCTGCAAGGACACCCTCGAAACATTCAAGGGTGTCTAAAGATAGGAATTCAGAGATACAAAACATCTGATTTCTCTCACACACACACACGAGCAGATGCATGCAGATGCTGGCCCGCACTCTAAAAACAGACCCGTACACTCCTTCCATGCACGAACACACCCAGACACACGTACACCCGCACCCGCACGCAGCCCTGCACCGACTGAGAGGCAGGAACACTCGAGGAGGAGAGGGAACGGCTCCATATGAGACTAACTAAGGGGAACGCTCAGCCTTGCTCCGCTCCACGGACCCCATGCGTCAAGCGTAATCGGAACATCCTGAAGCGTTCTCGTCCAGAAAGCTTCAAGATGCACAGAGACCTGTTCCCTTCCCAGAGGATGCTCCAAAGCTGCTTCACGCTACACGCTCGGATGCACACAAACTGAAGGAAACGTGCCCCAAACATGTGCCCCAACACGACAGGTACAGGGTTGAGAGGCAGAGTGTTGATGAAAGGGGAAGGAAGGAAGGTGGAAATGAAATCCCCAACCCCCCCTTCTACCAGACACACACACACACACACACATCATAAAAGAAAAGAGGCAAAGATGGCCATCATGTAATGGAAAGCACAGAAAGAGGTGAACCTAGACACAGAGGAAAAGTCTGGAATGCAGGAAGAGCAGGAGGAGGAGGGAGACTTTCCATCCGTGATGGTCACTTGGTTTGCCAATGAACCACAAGGTCTCAGACTTAGGACACGGTGTCCCCTTTTCCCTGGTTCTTAGCCCCTGGTCCCTGGTTCTTAGCCCCTGGTCCCTGTTCCTTAGCCCCTGGCCTCTGGTCCTTAGCCCCTGGTCCCTGGTCATTAGCCCCTGGTCCCTGGTGCTGACAGGTCTAAATGTTCCTGCAGACACTGGTGGACTGTGCACCATCCACCCTACATTCTTGTTTTTGTTCAGGAGAACCCTGCGTGGCGATGTGCTTGAACTGGGGAACAGCCAGGGGCAATGGAGAAGACAGACGGTTCACACTCCGTTTGTTTTGCTTTGCCATGGTAACAAAGTTTCCATGTTATGTGTGGCTCTTTTCTCTCCGTATCCAGAGGAGGGGCACCGGGCCTCTGTCATTAGACACAGCGAAGGAGACAGAAAAACCACCAAGACTTTGGTCTTCAGGGGGAAAGACGAGGCTCAAAGCTCCTTAACAGAAACCCAGTGGGCCAAGGAGAACCTTGAGAGGAACCACCTCTGTGTGTGTGTGTGTGTACAGAGACTATCCATCTCTCCACAGACTCCCAGCACCAGCCCATGGTTTCCTCTGATGGTGGTTCGGTGGTTTCTAATGGCAAGGCTAAAAATGTTCTGCAAGCCCACGCGCAACGCATGTGGGAGGGAAGTAGAGGACCAGCCGGTATCTGGTGACAAAAATAGGAGGGAACCACCCTGTGGAACGCTTGGTAGGAGATCTCCACAACAAACCCAGTGACTGAGCGGACCCAGCCCAGGCAGGATTAGGTTCATTGTTCTGGTTGTTGGGATACAGGGAGGGGATCTGTTAGCTGGGGAACTGCAGCTAGACTACCCACACACATACATGGCAATTGTTTGTGTGTTAACACTTGTAGTTTGAAAAAAGGGGTTTCTGGGTAGGCTGGGTAGGCTAAACGCAGGAACCAAGGTGCCAAGATGCCAAACTTGTGCCAAATATTTGATAAACCGCCTTGCTTCCATGGGAAATAATGAGATGCGGAAGGAGGAGATGGTTAGTCATTGTCAATGTCCTCGGTAAGTTCAAACACACCCAAACCTCTCGTAAACACGTCTGGACAATAACTATTCACAGGCGTCAACTTTTGAGGGGTCACGTGGCTCATCGGTTAACCGTTAAGGTGTTGGGCTTGTGATCGGCAGGTTGCGAGTTCGATTTCCGGCTGTGGCAACATGATGTTGTGTCCTTGTGGCAAAACACTTCACCCTTCTTGCCTCAGGGGGGAATGTCCTTGTACTTGCTGTAAGTCACACTGGATAAGAGCGTCTGCTAAATGTAAATCGTACAACACCATGTGAAACGAATCTCCAAACAATACAAATACACCACGCTGAAACAATCCCGTTGAAGTTCTTAGAAGCATGCCTTGAGTAAGACATCCACCATGAGAACAGCATCTTGTGGCCGATAGTGGGACCGTTTGCACGATCTCTCCCAGTGTGGTGGCAGGGAGCCTAAACCGCAAGGCCAGCGATACGCATGGCTGCTCTAGAGCAACCTCAATAAACTGACAAGACCGTTGCACCCAAAACCGCTGGGAGTTTACTAAATGAGTCTATTTGCCTGTGGTGAAGAAATGGGGTTTGTGTACACACTATATGAGCATTTCTAAGAGCCTTGGGACCTCAGAATGACCTTCCCTCCCTCTGGCTGGTGCGTTGTAAGACTCTCCAACTGTGATTAACACAATGATGCTCGTTTAAAAAAGACGGACTGATTTTTCTGGACGCGTTCCAACAAACCTTGGAAATGAACGGCACTCTAAAACCATAACGGACAAGACAAAGAAGTGGGGAGTGTGAGAGAAACAAAAACGAGAAAGAGGGAGAGAGAGAGGTAAGGGTGAGCATGAGTTTGAGAGCATTAGGGAAAGAAAACATCTCAGCGTTCATTTCAGGTGTTTTATTTCAAACTAATGTGTCTGCTGTCAGATAATGAATTAGTGAGTGTGTGCAGGAAACCCTGGAGGGGGGTTGCTGGAGAATACATTTAAATACATTTAAAGCCGTCCTCCATATATAGATAGATAGCAGTGTGTGATGATACAGGATGATGCCATGTCACAAGTCTTCAAAAACAGGGGTGCCAAAGATGTGAACACGCTTAAAAACAGGGGGTGTCAAAGATGTGTACGCCGTCATCCAGAAATAGGAGCACGGAAATGACTAACAGCTCAAATATATGCTTTCCTCTCAGCCCCGCTGTGTAGACAAACGTAGATGCAAATGAATCATTAGATCTTGCAAATGGTGATTAATCCTGTTCACATTCTTAGGAGAATCCTGTCAATGCTACAGCCTAAGACCAAAAATGAGCTGTCGAACTGACTAAATACAAGCATTTGAGTCTTTATCCAGGACTCTGGAGACTCAAGAGACAAAATAGAGAGACAAAGATATTTTGTGGAAGTGAAAAACAGATGAGTTTGAAGATGAATATGTCAGACACACTTCAGAACAGATGTGTATAGTGAAAGCTAGGGTGCAGTGTGGAGCTGTTTATAGTTCCCTTGTCTGTTTTAAAGAGCAGATGCTGAACGAACCTTCATACCAAACGTCACTCATAACACCTTGTGGAAAGAAAAATGAAGTTCACAAGGTCGCAAATTAGTATTTTAACTTAAGACGGACTTCAGGGAACAAAAAGATAGCTGAAGTACTTTTTACTTTACACTCCGTGACCGAGATGCAAGATTTTTGTTGTTGTTTTTTTTCGGCCATTATCAGCAAAGCTGCCCATTAATATTAATGAAACGGTGAGTTATCAGTCTTGAGGATTAATGTGGTGCTTAGATCCGCTTAGAGAAACAGCGGTCTACCAAACTGCAGTGCCACCCTCCGCCTCTGGAGGGAGCCAAAGTATTGTGGTCTGTTAAGCAATGACAAGTACACAACAGTCAAATGTGCTCACCTCCCCCTTGTTCAGCTACTGGTAAACATGATGAACTGTAACTAAGTCATGCACTTTGCTAAGTGTTGATACTGATCCAGGCCGCTGCCTTCTACCTATTTATCCTCCACCTGACAGCCATGTCTCTGTACCGTCTGTACTGGAGCGTATTGATTTGCCGTTGCATCACGGAGCCGCGATTAAGATGTCCAGAGATAGACAGTCAGCAGGAAGGAACGTAAGCAGCGGACTGGAACAGTCCACCGAAACACATCTCTCTGATCCTCTTCTATAATTCATACTCCCCCCCCAACCCCCCTCCACTGGGTGTGGGGTTGATCCCCTCCCCGCCTCTCCCCCACTCACACACACACACACACACACACACACCGTACACGGTCCTTTGCATCCAGAATCACTGTGATAAATAATTCAATCGGTTCCTCTTTGTTCCTAAAGGCTGTGATCATTCTGGCTTAAACGCTATAATGTATATGCTGACAGCTCACAGTGATACAGGCCGGCCCCTGGGGACACAAATCTATCAGTGGAGCCTGTCGATGAGGCACATTAGAGCTCTCTGGCTGCGCCCGGCGCGGGGAGGGTAAAACACCCTGCACATCAAGGCCTCTACGGAGATGCACGCTCCCGCCAGGACATGCTCGTAAAAAGACCCTCCGTCTCCAGGTCTCACGCGCAGCTTCCTGTGAAATACAGCCAATTAAAAAGGTGCGTCCGGCCCCCTTCTTGCCTTGAAGGCACGACACACGCGTGTGTCTGCCTGTGACCGCTGTCGCTAAGCAGAGTCAGGGAGAGAGTTCACGGTTCACGGTTCATCGATGGCAAAGCAGATGGGCAAGGGAAGGAGATTAAGGAGACAAGACCGAGTGAAGAGATTATCGTGTTTACGAGCACTGCGGTCGAACATATTTGTTTTCGACAGCATGTGTTCCGGCGCACAGCAACACAGCCAGAATGTGGCTGGACGTTCTTCCCTCCATGGCTGCTCAGCTCACTGCCTGTCAGGTTTCGACTGGGTCCTGCCCTGGTGACCCCCCCACTCTGTCTCTCTCTGTCCCCAGGGGGCCATCAGCACCCCTGCTCCCAGATACATGGGGGCTCAGGAGGTCGGGGCCCTGTGGCCAGAACCCTGACCACTCACCCCTGCACCCCGGCACCCCTCCCCCTGTCATCCATCTGCAGGGATAACTCTTCTGGCTAGGAATGCAGATGGACTCAGCTCCGTAAACGCTAATGCCACAACACTGATGTCTGCAAGTAACCTGCGCACATGCGTCTGTTGCATTTTTGGTCTGGTGGTATATATGTCAAATCAAATCAAACTCTTTTTACAAGCAGTGTCACAAAGGGCTTCACGTATGTCCATAGAACTGCCCCTCAACCAACCTATGTGCTTGTTTGTGTGTGTGTGTGTGTGTGTGTGTGTGTGTGTGTGTGTGTGTGTGTGTGTGTGTGTGGGTGTGGGTGTGTATGTGTGTGACTGTGAGCCGTGAGCCGTGAGCCTTGTGACTCTGGCAAGTGCAGGGAAAAAAAAACAGAAGTGGCAGAGCCTCTGGCCCGGGGGATAAAGCCTCAGAGAAGCCAAGCCTGCACACACTACACAGCTCAACACCAGGGTTAGGAGAAGCCCCGAGAGCAGCAGAGAGCAGAGGGAGAAGCTCAAAAAGAAGAGAGAAAGGAAGAGAAAAAGACGCACAAGTGAAGGGAGAAGGACTAGCGAGAGAGATAAAAAAGGAGCGATAACGAGAGAATATGGCTGCCAAATGTGGAGACGGAGAGGGAGGGAGGGAGGGATAGCTGCAGAGCGAGAGAGGGAAAAGGGAAAGAGCGAGAAGAGATTAGCGAATCGGAAAGGCTTAGCGGAGCTGTGCATGGCCGTGAGATGATGTTTTTCCCCTTTAAGACCCGGCGACCTCGGAGGCAGCAGGCTATGCACAGCTGGGCAGTGGTTGCAGGCTCCTGACATAGCTGAGAGTAAGCCAAACCCTCCCCCCTCCCTCCCTCCCTCCCTAGAGCACAGCAGAGAACACTTCTCATTAGGGGCTGGGTGACTTGGTTTCAAAGATGTGGCCTGTGTCGGTCTCTGTGTGTTTGCTTGTGCGTGTGTCTGTGTGTGTGCGTGTGCGTATGTGTGTATGATAGAAAGAGGCTTTTGAGCGACAGATTTTCTCTCTTAAAATAAAATAAAATTTCCGGGTGATGGCATGAAAGGGAGAATGAGGGCTGCGGTCTCATCGTACAGCTTTAGTTTAGCAAAGTAAATCTTCAAATGGAACATTAGAAAAGGGCGTTGGGGCACCGTCTGTAATCCTCACCCACCGTTTGACCTATATACTGGGCCTGGCTGGATCACAAACCCTAGTGCATTTTAGCAGAACAAATAAACAAGACCTTCCTCCTCTGACTCCCCCAAAGACAATCAGACGAGCTTAAGCTCCCCCTTTAGCCAATTTAAAGATAAGCCTTTCCCCGAAGGACTGAGCACGCCGCAGTCAATAAGCCAGTTAGCAAAGGAATAAAAAACAAACATTAAATTCAATTCTTGACTTGAATTGAATAGGGGGATTTGGTACCGCAGGTCGGAGGGTGTAATCCAGGAGATTGGACAGTGATTCCTTAATGGAGTGGCCAGACAATTGGAGAAAGAACCCCCCCCCACACACACACACACCCCACCCCCTTCTTCCGGCCCACTGCAGCATGTCAGCGCTCCTCCGCCTGTCTGACCAGGAGAAGAAGGGATGCTCCAACACCGCTTCATGCTAACCAGATGAGGAGGAGAGCAATACGGTACATCAAACAGCCCTGGTCTCTGTCCCCCACCCCCCCCCCCACCACCACCACCCCTCCCCCCCGTCTTCCTGGCTCAGAGAGCAATTACTCGGGTGAGGGATGGGGGAGGAGGGGGAGAGGGGAGGGGGCATGCCAGGGCTGAGCGGCATTAATCATTTCTGAAAACCATGGGCTGCTTATCGGGGGAGACCACGGGGGCTCAGCAGAATTGGCAAAGACAGCCTAATGAAAATGCAGTGAATCCTGGAAGAGGCAGAGATTCGGGAGGCTGAGCGCTCTGCCCCCCCTCGGTCTAACTTCAGGCCTCGGATGGATGAGAAAGGCGCTGGAGTTTCACCCGCCGAGGGTTGGATCTGGGATCCAGCCCTGTGGCAGACATGTCCTGATGCTGTCTTCTGACTGGTATTGAAAATAAACCAATCAAATGCATCCTGGAGCTGTTACGGTGAGTGAAGTGTATTACAGATCAAATCATTTCATAAAAGACACTGTACAGCCAGAAATGACACATCTCCTGCACTTCAGCACAAACGCATACACGTGTCACAGGTAGGCTACAAAGCGTAGTACGGTACGGGGTGCGTAGGGTATTATTAAAACGGGGCTTGGCGTGCATGTCAACTAGCTGTCATCCTTCCTCAGAGACAAGGGCAGCAGCACTTCCTGAGTAGTCCTCAGTAGTAGTAGTAGTAGGTGTGGAGTCATGTGGCTGAGTGGTTATGGAGCCGCCATGACGTTGCGTCCCTAGGACAAGGGACTGTCCTCAAGGGGAATGTCCCTGTTCTTGCCGCAGGTCGCTCTGGATAAGAGCGTCCACTAAATGTAAATGTAGTTACGCACGTCACCTCGCTGACTCACGTCTGTCGAGCCAGTTACACACGCTGTTTCTGAGACGCACCCCCTTGGATCTACTCTGGACACAGCCTGGTTCTATCAGTGAGACTATAGCAGAAGAACAGATGGTGGCAAACCTGGTGCTAACTAGAGCGCTCCCTCACACTGCTCCCTCATCACAAGACCCCCCTGACCAGCCCCCTGACTTAAACTGCAGTCTATCATTACATTTACATTCATTCATTTAGCGACTTCCAAAAGCAAAACTTTACAAAAGAGCATTGGTCACTGATGATAACACTGAGATAGCCCCAAACATTGAGGGTAGCCAGAACATTAGGCGTACATAAGTGCCAATAACCATAAGAGCATGCAGTTAAACAAGTTACGATAAAACAACATGAACCTTGACCACAGGAATAAGTGTAGCAACAATACAAATAAATTATAGGGGGGAAGTTGATTCCACCATTGGAATCACTTATCACTATCACTGATTAACTCTAACACCCAGGTCTTAACACCCTCTCTCTCCCTCTGTCTCTCTCTCTCTCTCCCTCTCTCTCTCACACACACACGCACGCACACACAGACACACACAAACACACACTACACTTCTCTGTTGGCGCTTTATCTGTCCATCTACTGTTTGACTCCTAACCTCTTGACCTCTCTTAATGGAGATTGTTACTTTCATGCACCCACGTCTCACTCTGTATCTCTCTCTCATGCACACAATGACACACATAGAGAGACACACACACACACACTCTGAACGTCCCACCCTGTCCCTGAGTCCGTGAGCGTGAGTAATTGTCAGGCCCAGGGAACTGATCGTAGCTTTCAGTGCTAATGGAGAGCCCACACATTCATTATTCAGGCCTGAAACTAGAGTGCTGTGGAGCGCCTGGGGGAGCGATGAGTTACTGCTGAGCACAGGCTAACCTTAGAGAGGCAACTCATGGCAGCTTGGTGAGCCCTCCTATCCCTCACCACTCTCTGCCTCTCTCCCTCTTTCTTGTGCTTCATACGCATGTGTCTCTCCCTCTCTCGCCCTCTCCCTCTCTCCCTGGCTTTCAACCTGTCTCTCTCTCTCTCTCTCTCTCTCTCTCCCTCTCTCTCCCCTGCTTTCCCACTGTCCATTTGTCTGTCTGTAAGTGGCATACAGACACCACAGAGAACTTGAGCCCCGGTCCCGGCTGTGGTCTGGTCAGACAACGAGGGCTCGGGTGTTTGGTGTCCTGCAGGCCACGCCGCCGCAGGACCCAATGACAGACGGCATTCCCTCTCTCATGTCACCACTGCGGCCGGAGCGCAGGCCTGTGATTGGAGGACACGGTCCTGGGCCTGCGTTACAACCCTCCTGGGGTTTGGCGTTTTTTACGAGGAGGCCGGGAGAGGAATGCAGTGAGTGAACGGAATGGTGTGTATGTGCGTGTGTGTGTGTGTGTGTGTGTGTGTGTGTGTGTGTGTGTGTGTGTGTGTGTGTGTGTGTGTGTGTGTGTGTAGGGGTGTGGGGTGGGGGTGGGGGCTTAGAGGCAAGCTGACCTGGAGATAACACATGGCAGGAAAACAGATAGGCTTGATATCCGAACATGCCCACACTTGTGCCGGTCGAAGAGGACACCTTAACCAAGCCTCCGAAAAAGACCCCCGGCTTCCAGACGGAATTCCAAAACTGCACCCCTAAACCTTCTTCATTTCCTATGTCTGACCCTGATCCAGGGCTGGACTGCCAGGTCTGGGAAGGGTGTGTGTGTCTGTGTGTCTGAGTAGGAAGGGGACACCCTAAAACACATCACACGCCATCACAAAGAACAACACCGACTTGTCCAGTGTTGTTTGGATCCAGTCCATGTGCAGCTCAGCCGCCTTCTCTCTCTCTCCCCTGACAACAACTGGGACGAGGGACATTTCATAGCCTCGGTTCTCTTTGTTCTACTTACAATTTGTTTTTCCCCAATGTCGCGTCAAAGACAATGCTGGGACAGCAGAATCCCTGGGTCCGTCTATAGGGAGGATCCTGGAGGCGTTCAGAGTGGTGTGCTAGGCAGCAACTACACTCTTCACACTCCTCACACTCCTCACACTACCCACACTCCCCACACTCCCAGCCTCAGAATGTCTTAATGAGGATTCAAGTCTGAAGCTGTGGCTTTTGGGCTCCAGTAGTTTGGTAGGCCAGCATGCTGCTTTTAAAATGGCCCAATTAGTCAGATGAACAACTGAAGTAGAGATGAGGGGATGTGTGTGTGGAGGCATGACTTCAGCCAAGGGGTGGAGAGGTGAGGAGATGGGTCATTCTCTCCAGGTGAGAGCATGTGAGGGTGCTTTACAGTGCTATATATGGCTGTTCAGTGCATTAGGGGTAATGCCCAATGAGGTGAACAATATCACCTGATAATGGACGATGCAGAGGCGTGAACTATCTGATGCTTCTGCCAACTACATTATCAGGAGATATTGTTCACCTTGAAGGGCTTCATCCCACTTATACCATGATAACTTGACCATTTTTTGTTGTACAAATATTGTTTTGTGTTTTCATGTTTTGGTTTTTTTTGCAATCGAAATCTAGCATTTTTCAGTGTTAGCCAACTGATTATTCTAGTCCTCATCTGCATATTTATTGCTAATCTAGAATATATTCTAATCTATAATCTAGATATATTCTCACTGGTGTCATTGCCCTATCCTGTACATAACCGCCCATTTAACCAATCAGCATTTGATATGTACATGACTGCTTCTCTTGCACTGTACATCTGTACGGTTTGTACTTCTGATTGGATTTAATTGTATTTTGTTTCCTTGTATTTATACATGTGCAATGACAATAAAGTTCAATCTAATCTAATTGATGAATAGGTAAATTAGCCAACTACATAGATAAAATGGATAACTAAGAAACCCCAGTGGGTAACATGTGTTGCATCCACACCTAGTGGTCAGATAGCAACAGATAAAATGACTCAACCTATTCACTTAATCTGCTTCTTCTTATTGGGGGGGTAAACAAAAGATTTACATCAAATATGCCAAAACAAAATAATTAAATCAAATATGCCTTTGTAATTGCCTGATAATTTGATCACAATCTAGTCATTTTCATTTTGTTCGTATTTGATGTTCCTCACAACAATTCATGAATAAAGTTTTAATTACTATGGAAGTTATGATTGTATCTTTGTCTTCATATAGTATCGTTGAAGTTTGGGAACCCCAGTGTGTCTTTTACCCCTGAAGCCGCTGCCCTCTCTGTGCTTTGTACAGGAGTATGACCTGCCACTTCCCACCATAGCCTACGCCTCCCATCACCCTGCCGGAGTCACGTGTCTCCCCGCCTAGTGTCTCTCTGCGAACCGGAGCTCAACCACAGCCCAGTGGAGACGGACACCGGGACGCAGGCACCAACAGAGCCAGGCACCAAGAGAACCAGACACCAGGATAACCAGGCACCAAGAGAGCCAGGCACCAAGAGAACCAGGCACCAAGAGAACCAGGCACCACGAGAACCAGGCAACCAAGAGAACCAGGCACCAAGAGAACCAGGCACCAAGAAGCTGTCGGGACAATGAATCACTCAAGAATAGATCGCACGTTTGAATATTCCCAAAGTACCTTCGTTTAAAGTTATCGAAAGGGAAAGGATTACATTTGGTCTTTTGAGGGCAGAAGATGCGATCCGCGCTTTTTAACGAACCCCCCTCCGTGATCTGGAGTGCAGTCTTGCCCGAGAGCGAGGGGGCTCGGGGTGGGTTTATCCGGCAAGGGGACGCGGCTGCTGATACCGAGCATCAATAACTGACTCCGTATGGGTTAACCGGGGCTTGGATGATCATCTCTTGCGGTATTTCATAGGATAATTTAACCGAATACAGTTGGAGCTGTGCGGCTGGAAAGGAAAACTGTCATTGACCATGAGAGCTGTTTCTGCGAACTTATTTGCGCTGCTTTTTCTGTGCACTTGTTCCTGCGTGTTCTACGTTTGGAGCAGACTGGAGAGCCAGCTGGAGCGACACAAACGAGGGCTCCACGGAACGGCAGCAGGGTCCTCTCACCCCGGCCCATCGACACACTTATCCACCAAAACTTTCCGGGCGTTGCTCACCGTTCCGGCGGCACAGAGGCTTCGTTTTGGGGGTAAGCTTGACAACCTCACCGGCGCAAGGGATCAACCCGTTTCTTTAGGAGACAGAGATTACCATGTGAATGTGAATAACACGGGGTCCAGGCTGAGGGAGCAGGGCCAACTGGGGTCCGTGATCGAGGATGGGATTTTCTGGAGCGAACGGCTGGAGGATCAGATGCACGCCGGCTTCAGCGAGGAGCACGCCCGGGCTTGGCAGCAGAGAGCCCGCGGCAGCCGGGTGGTGAAGCTGGAGCCGGGCTGCGGGAGGCTCTCCAACCAGCTGGCCACTCTTTCAGACGGGACCAAAGCTTGTGTGCGTTACGGGATAAACGCGGACCAAGTGCAAGGGGAAACTTTGACGTATTACCTGGCCTGTCTGTTAGGGATCCCAAACCTGCCGCCCCTGGTTCTCTCCCAGTTGAACGTGGACGGCGAGCAGTGGGCTTCTGTGCGGAGGAGAATAGGCGGGTTGCAGTGGAGCGAGAGAGCGGTGGTGTCACTCACGGAATGGGTGTCTAACCTCACCGGGGTTGTGACTCCCGCGCCGCTTCGACAGGAGAGCGCCGGTCTCCATCCCCTCCTCCACGCCGGGATGAGGAACCAGACGGTGGCGGAAATGCTGCAGCTCGTGCAGTGGACCGACCTGATCCTGTTGGACTATCTGACCGCCAACTTCGACAGGCTCGTTAGCAACCTGTTCAGCCTGCAGTGGGACCCGCGGGTGATGGAGAGGGACACCAACAACCTGCTCCAAACGCCGGTCGGCGACCTGGTGTTCATAGACAACGAGGCCGGCCTCGTGCACGGCTACCGAGTGCTGGATATGTGGGAGAAGTACCACAGTACCGTGCTCGGTTCCGTGTGTGTGTTCCGGAAAAGGACAGCGAGGCGCGTTCTGGAGCTGCACCGGAACAGGGACACCAGGACACGGCTGCTCCAGCTCTACCGAGACCGCGAGCCTTTGTCTGCGGAATTAGGGTTCCTATCCGAAGAACACTCCGGTGTGTTACAGAACAGAATCGACAGAGTGTACAACCACATATTGCATTGCAAGGGGAAGTACAGTCAGCTTTGATCATTCAATCCCCCATCCCCAATTCGCAGTTGATCTCAATCTCTCACCGTCTCTCCAGATAATTATCTTGGCTGCCCGGTCAGAAAACACCTGGACCGGATTAACCCCAGTCAGATTCAGATGGATCGGAATAATCTATGAACTACCTCTTGTGGACATGTCAGCATGTATCTGGGAAACGATTGACAACTCTTAAAGGCTTATCGATGTATCACATCATACTGTAGTTTCTCACCAAGTCTCAAATCCTTCCTTGCCCTGTATTTCCAATTCTTGTCAAAATTGTATTTCCCAAATTGACACACCGATTACCCTTTGAACAAGCAGCCAAGAAGGAAATCAGTTGTTTCTATTTGTATCCATCAGATCATTGTGTACGACATTGTTTTTCACAGATCTTGATAAACCTTAATCTAAGCCTTAACACATGTGAAATAGTTTTGTATTTGTTGGCACATATGACAGAGTGTCTGATGTTGTAGTATCCATCTTGGTTTCATTCTCTGTACAAAACGTGTTACAATCAGTTGTCAGAAAACACCTTGTTTGTCTAATTTGATTGTTCTTTGGATTGTATCTTCAGCCTTAATGTCACACTGTACATGGTGTAAGTAGAACTGCATTGTGAATACTAAGTTCATCCATTTGTAATCGAACAATCCAGCTCCACTAATTAATGTGCTTTGTAACATTCCAGTCCTTCCTTGCATTTTCTTTTGATAAATATATTGTAATTTAAGTTAAGACGTTGTCAACCCACACGTTTCTTATTCAAGCCGTTTCCATTGGTCACATTTGACGGGTCAAATATTTGCCTGTTTTTTTGTGGAGCCCTGGGGTTTTCATAAAGGCTTCTGTCTTCGTCCACTACAGTGCCCCCATTGTGCTGTGTAAATGCCATGTCCTTTTATGCTGTTACTGTGGAACTCGTCTCAGTCAGTCAGGCAGGCCCCAGCAGCGAGTTCTAACTCACCCTTTCAGCCTGCAACATGATGGACAAACAGTAATGACTCATTTTGACTGTGCTCACAGTAAACCAGGGGAGGTACAGCTTTGTGGGAGGGAGGATTTTTTTTTTTTTTTTGGGGGGGGGGGGGCTTGAACATCCGTCCTAGATTAACTCGCTAGATTGGAGGAAAACTCTTTCTGTAGAAGTGAGCTGGTTGTTGTGAAATGTGGTATTTCGATGAGGAATTAGACCGGCTATGACCTCAAGGCTTGGCTGCGTAGATGTTCTCATTATGGGCCCGAGACGTTTGTTTTAATTTCACCATCCACAGCGATCTCCGCGCAGTTCCTCACCGGCCTCATCTGTGTGATCTCCTGTGCCAGACCTGGGGCTACGCAGCGTGGGATGTCCATGATGAACGTTTGAAGCTCTAATGGTTTCCAGGCCTCCCTTGATCCCTCATCTCATCTGGTTTGTCTCACACCTGCGCTGGGGTAAAAGGCCAGGCTGGCTTCAGGCCCCTCTGCTAGCTTTAAGTCTTGTCTCACAGAGGTCGGTGGGAAGAGCGAGAAGGAGCAGGGACAGGAGAGAGGCCTCACTCGAACACCAAGAGGGGTTTAGGGTTCATGAAGTGGTTCACCCTGACTGGTGGAGGAACAGAGCCCTGTGGCGTACGCTTGAGGGCGTCCCTACGATTGATCTGTGTTCCTCCCTAATAGGGAGCGATTAACGGCAGAGACGCAGCTGGAGTTTGAGCAGGTGGAGCTGGAGGTCCACGTCAGCCGTCTGCCTCCCCTCATAGGGAGGAAAGGGGATCGATGAGGGCAGAGCCGGCGGTGGGGAAGGGGGGAGCATGTCGCTTTAACAAGAGGTGGGGTAGCTGGGATGGGGGCTGGAGGGAGCGCGGGGGTTAGGAAGGGGCAGACGGGGGGGGGGGGTTGGGGAGGGGCTGGAGGGGAGGGGCCTGTGTATGCAGCTGGGTGTCCCACTCTGAGGCGCGCACGTTGATGCTGAGTCCTCCAGGAGATTTACGACGAGGTCTCAGACACGGGGGGATTAAAAACTATGCTAAGCCGAGGTCTGAATGTTTTAAACCAGACATGCGCCCCTCCCCGCTCTCCCTCTCTCCCTCCTTCCCTCTCCGCCCTCCCCACATCCTTCAGTCCTGGCCACACATCTGTCAGCAGTGGTTGGAAAAATTGCTAAGGAAAGTGGTAATTTTTTTAATCAGTTGTTTTAATGTCTTTTTTGTTGCACCAGAAAGACCACTCTTTGTTTTTTTACAAGGGCTGTTGTCATTCCTAATCATGTTGGAGGTTCGTATCAAAGCCCTGGAACTGTTCCTAACTATTCACATGTGTTCCCATCTGGTTTGTGTCCCTTACCACAAGCTGCACAGAACTTAACCCCTCCACTCCACCTAAACCTGGGCCCCAGGAGACCCCTAAAGTGACCTGGCCTCATTACTGCAACTTTTCATTGGCTATAGGCCAGAGATGGCTGGTCCTACCCATCTGAATGTGTGAGTTAGACACCCAATCATAGGGCCTCAGCAAGCCTGTTTCTGCTCTGGTCGTTATCAGTGTCAGTAGTCAGGCAGACTAGGAGGCAGGCAGTTAGGCAGGCAGGCAGTCACTCAGATAGTCGGGCGCACCCGTCAGTCAAACAAGCAGGCGATAAAACAGGCAGACAGGCAGGCGGTCACAAACGTAGCCAGTCAAACAGAAAGTTGGCAGCTCACAGCTCAGTCTCAGCTCAGTCAGGTATAGTGATCCTCTCATTCTGCACCTCTGTAAAGACAGACACATAGCAGGCGTTCCTAAGGAGGGCATGATGGAGTTTTTCTTGCCTGCTCTTCACAGGCGTATTGGGACAGCAGATTCCAGGGACCCCGGGGGAGACAGCTGTGTACACTGGCTCCTCTGCTTCCGGAGGGTTTCACTTATTTGTTTTGCCACCTCATTGAGGAAAGCAACATTCCAATGATTATTAATAGCATGTTTTCAGTTGTCCTTAAATATTGCCAAGCTTTGAGAAGCAAAGACTCCCCGAGTTTCCTGGACTGTGAAAGCGAACAAAGCAAGTTATCAAGGAAATAAAACGGTTATTTTATAGATTGTTTTTTAGTTTTTTTTTACACAAAATGAGTTTTTTAAATGAGTTTCAAACATGTAAATGAGTTTAGAAAAATAACCCGAGCCAAAACAAATCTTTGACACCAAATAACAAATGCGTGTTCACAATGTACCATTATCATCCACTAAAAGACAGCAGAACAGAAACCGTGGTTGGAGTTTTGCATGACTGACTGACTATGTTTGGCTGTCTCCCGGCACAGCAAGCATGTGACACTGGACTGGGCATAAGTGGCATTCCTCCACTGATGTGCTGTGCAGTGAACTTCCTGTTTGGGAGCGGGTGATTTCATTATGGAAGGCGTCCTGCGCACACTAGAGAGGGGGGGGGGGGGGGATCCCTCCATCACACATGACTGGGCACAGGCCAGTGAAAAGGGGTGTGGGGGAGGGGGGGTCATGGGGAAAGGATCAGCCAGGGGACTGGAGGGCAGAAGCCCTGGGGATTCTGGGGGAACAGGGCTAATGGGCCGGTGTCAGGAGCAGTCGTAGGCCGTGGTGTGTGAAAGCTAGCTGTCCGTGTGACCTCTCAGGGAAAGGGTCACTGGCTTTTCAGGCGGTGGCGTTTGGCGTGCAGATGGGGGAGGGATCCGGTCACGCAGGCCGGCGCAGACGAGAGGACAGGCACGTCACTTTGGGGAGATGTTTACGCGTTTGTCAGTGAACTACGTAAATACGTATTCTTCTGCAAACCAAACCTAAGGTACCAAGACAACAGCGCTGTTACAAAGAGTGGCTCGCTGCCCAAAAACACTAGGAGCTGAGCGTAGGTGGGATTTGTTGGCAGATGCTGAAGTTCAATTTCCACCTTTTTTCCCACTCAGAGAGTGTCTGCTGCACAATTTTCAGCCGTCTCCAGTGGGCTGCAAGTATGTGCATTTGAAGAAGAAGTATATATAAGTGTTTGTGTGTCTGTCTACATGTGCGATGTGCAGTATACCTCGCAGGAGAAGGAGGTAGGTGAAAGCTAGGCAGATGGTTTGCATGTTGCTCTGCTCCTAAATGGATGAGCCTGCTTGCCTGCCTGCCTGCTGCCTGCCTGCCTGCTGCCTAACCAGGCAAATGTTATGTGTAAATCTAAAGAGGTCTTCACTGCCGCGCACCAGATCTCCCTGAGCTTTGAGGGCCGTGCTCTTTCAGAGAGGATCTCGCACCAGCTCTTCAATCGCTTGGCCATCCTGTCTAGTCTGCCGTGTTGCTAGGTTAGGAAACCTGTCTCATTCTGTCCAGCCATCCCTACCACCTGCCTCTCTGTTCCTCACTGCCCAGCTAGACGCTTAATCATTAATCTGACACGTCTAGATGTTACATTCAGGCAGAGTCTCTCCACAGTCTGTCCACTGAACATGAATTTTTCTTCCCACACTGTTCAGAAGCGTTATATCCACCCTCTCGCCCCACGAACGGCGCATTTAAACACTGTTTTCGTTTCTGTTTGCCTTTCGCTACACAGTACGGGTTAGCAGACTGCGTTCATGCTGCTCGTGGAATGCCGTGCGGCTGTAACCTGAGTCCAGCATAGCTGTGATGCAATGTACCTTCAGCCATACACACGCAGCCAGGGTCTATGAGTGTTATGAGAACGTCGAAAGTAATTCAGTACTGCAGCACTCAGTGGCTTTGTGGGAAATGTCAAAGAAAGAGACTTCCTAAGCTTGGGGCAGAATGTGACCTTTATTTTCTGATTCATGATATTTGTTGTTACATTATTAATAGGATTATGGGAGTGATGCTATTCTGTTGTGTCGACATTGACATCAGAGAGAGTTGCCAGTGACTTGTATCCCTTTGCCATTCTTCTTTTTCCTCATATTCTCTCCATCCCAGAAACCTTTTTAATATTACTGCTGACCTGATAGCTGAAAAATGTGCGATTGAGAAAGATGAGTGTGACAGAAGAATCACACATGATAGCGCCACTGTTTGGACAGCCTGTCCTGTTTATCTCCACCCAGAGCTGGGTCAGCTGGGACTGCTGCCTTCACAACTATCTCTGTCAGGAAAAGGAAGAAGCACTTTAGGATGGTCTTTCTCTTGGTCTCTCTGTCTCTCTCTGTCTCCTTGTATTTACGCGTCTCTCTCTCTCTGCCTCTAATTGCTCTCTTTCTCTCTCTTGTACCTTTATCTCCCTCTTCTCTCTCTCTCTCTTGCTATCTTTCTTTTTCTCTTTATATCTCTCCTTCCCTTCCATTTTCTCCCCTTCCCTCGTCAGTTTACGAGACAGTTAGTCCTTCTTGATTGGCATTTCCTGATGGATGTGTGTAATCTTCCCAGGGGAGGCTGTTGGTTCCTGGGTTCACCCCAGGGTATACCTGCTTCAAGCACACTGAGTTCCACTCATTTGCATCATGGTTCATTTCTATGTCAATTTGAATTAGTATGCTTATGGAAATGACAGGGTTTTTTTTTCTTCCTCCCTCTTCTTCTGTCTTTTGGCTGGAAAGAATAACTGATCGCATTCAGAGTGAGATAATCTATCATTTGGCATGTGAATGAGTCTGATTCATGCCTACCTGGAACAAGCGCTGGCTGAGGTCTTAATGAAGATATTTCTATGCTAATGCTGTGCAGTGTTGGTTTATGATTTGCGTGCAGAGCGAGGGCAGGGAAGAGGCTGTTCTGAATGAACTGGATGGACATATGGTTAGGTTTGCACAACACGACCGAGGCTGTGACCTTTTCTATATATGGAAACACAATCGCAGCTGCAGTGCCACTTAGTCCGAGCCAACACTCCAATCAGAAGCACTTCGGAAGGATCCAAAAGTGATGGATTCCCAGTTAACAAACTCGGCTTTTGCATGCTCAGGTAGACGGGATGTGAATAACTACCGCTCGTCCTTGTAATCCTTGGGACTGGCTGCTACTTTCAGAGGAAGCTCTCTGGCTTGTTGCGTGTCCTAACTGTGACATCACGATTTGTCTCCTCTCACCTTCAATGGCCCTTGCAGGATCAATAACACAGACAGACGCTGGCATTGTTGGCACCTAAACGGAAAGGAAAAAAAATTGGCCCCTCGCCGCATCGCTGAATCAGCACTGTCCCCTTACTTCAGAGCTGCGCATCGACTCTTCGCATTGGAGCCTTAGCTCTTGGCCGTGGCCTATCACGTGCATGTTTGTGGTTACTTTTCCCGCAGTCACTTTGAGCGATAGCATCATTCGCTTTGCCTGTGCTTGGTAATTCGGTCATTTCTATGTAAATTGGGCTTTGTGCTGTACTGGGCTTCCGTACTCTACAAACTCTCTGGCTGGCCCGCGCCTGTAATGGCGTGGTGTAACAGGGGGAGAACTGCAGTGCTGTGTGGCAGGGCTCACTATCACACTGTCAGCTACATGAGAGAGCCAGAGAGAGAGAGGGGGGGGGGGTAGGGAGAGAGGGAGAGAAGGAGAGAGAGAGAGAGAGAGAGGAGGAGAGAGGGAGAAAGGGAGATGGAGAGAGAGAGAGTGAGAGGGAGAGAGAAAGGGAGAGAGAGAGAGAAAGAGAGAGGAAGAGAGAGAGAGAGAGGGAGAGAGGGAGAGAGAGAGGGAGAGAGAGAGAGAGAGAGAGAGGAAGAGAGAGGGCAGGACAGACATGTGAGGAAGTAAGGGGGGGGGATGAACAGCCCTCTTACTAATTCAACAGGCACAATATCAGCCTGATTGAAGCACCAGAGCTGACTCGTAGGTCAGCAGGTAGGATAGATACACAGGCAGGAAGAAGACCAGATTGGATTGGCAGTCAGACAGGCATCAAGTAAGGCGGAAAGAAAGCCATAAAGGAAGTCAGAATGCTAGTCAAGCAGTAAATGAAAATTGCAGGCCGGAGGGCAGGCAGAATAACAGGCAGGCAGGTGGGGGGGTGGGGGTGGGGGGGGATGTTCTGGTATGCCTCTTTTTTTTCTTTCTCTAAGGAGGAAGGATACGGACGGATCACATCACGAAAATGTAAACCTTAGCAGGGTGTTTACCGGTGAAGCCTCAAGTATCCCCGTCTTCAGACAAGTCTGGACGTATCCTGAAGGAGACGAGCAAACCTGCTCCTGCTGATGACATTCCACGCTGAAAAGAACGCCTGTAGTTGCTCCTCATACAGTTATGTATTTAGGTGCTTTACTGTAATATTATACTTTAGCTGTGGAGATGTTTAAAAGTATTCCGTGTCCTAAAGTCTTCTACACGTGGAACCTGATCTGCCACGCTGACTCTTCTCTGCTTCTCATCCCAGAACACAAAGTTATCATGGTGGAAGACTCATGCAAAGGGGAGAGTGGAAGGGAGAGGAAGGGAGAGGGAAGGTGAGTTGGTGGGAGAGAGAAGAGGGGTGGGGACCGGAGAAGATCTTTGGGTGCTGTTCTGTGTGTTCCTGACAACAGACTAGTGCGAACATGTTCTGTTTAAATCCCCTATTCCTCTCAAAGTTGGTGGGAGGATTATAATTGTCCAGTCTTTACCAATGTAAGTGCAGCGTCACACATGAACACAAAGACAAGGGGTGTTCAGGAAGCGGTGAGGGTTTGTTTAGTAAAGTCAGTCAGTAATTATCACTAAGTGATTTCCAAGTGGCGCTCTTCAGATAGATAGAGTTTTTGAATTCATGTCGCAGGGCCTCAATTATCTCCCTCTGCCTTTTTATTCTTTATATCTCTCAGTCTCTCTCTCTCTCTCTCTCTCTCTCTCTCTCTCTCTCTCTCTCTCTCTCTCTCTCTCTCGATCTGTCTCCCTCTCTATCTTTCTCCCTCTCTTCCTCTCTCTCTCTGCACATTAAAACATCTGACATCTGTCTAATTCTTGTACTCTCTCTCTTTCTTCACCTCCCCTCTCCTCCTTCTCTCTCTCCCTCTCGATCTCTCTCCCTCTCTTCCTCTCTCCCTCTCTTCTCTCTCTCTCTCTCTGCGCATTATAATCCTCCTTGCTCATTTGGCCTGTGTAAATATTGCTAGTGAGATCTTGGCTGCCGTCATTGATTGGGAGGGACTAATCATGCAGGCTGGCCGCAAAAACGTCTCCAGCAAAATCAATGCCAGTGAAACAGAACCGCAATCTGTCCCAGCATCCCCACATCTCCATCTCTCCTCTCCTACGTGCATCTCACCCACACTCAGACTGCTACCCCCCACACACACACACTTTCATTTCATTTAATTGAATCCTTATATATAATTCCTGTACTCTTCTTCGATTTTCAAATGGTTTCATCTGTTCTCTGAAAAGAGGCTATGTTCTAGGACGTTTGGGGGGTGTGGATGCGTGTCCCGGATAATGGATACAAGAATCAATTGTTTTAGGGATGGGACTTACAGGGCCCTATTTTTCACCGGGTGCAAATGACTTTGCATAGGGCCCTCATTCTCTTATTAGAAAGTGCAATGACACAGTCCTAGACACAGGAAGACATTGAGGAAAGCAGACATCTCCCGCAAGGACAAATACTGCGATAAAGATGATTTATGTGTTCATCTATGGATTTACAATCGTTAAACTCGGCACAGTAACTGGCGGAGTTGTCCATGACATCCCTGTCCAGAACTGAACACCACACACACTCACATTCGCACACACACACATATAGAGGGACACACAAACACACGCACACAACTCTCTCTCACTCCCTCTTCTCACACACACACACACACACATATAGAGGGACACACAAACACACACACACACCTCTCTCTCACTCCCTCTTCTCACACACACACACGCCTCTGCCCAGTGTGTCTGAGCCAGGCAGACGGATGGTTCTAGAGCGTGTGTGTTTCAGGAATGTGGCCCTGCTGTGCAGAGTCCACAGAGCCAGGAAAGGGCGTGACCTCGCCCATGTTCTGTTTTTGCAACCCTCCCCCAGTTAAACACGCCCCCTGCCTGTCAATCACACGGCCCCTCCCCCTTCAGCTCTGTGTGTGATGTCACGGCAGGGCACACGCTCTGGTTCATCGGCCGCGCCGGAGTTCAAAGGCCCATCTCCGGTACCGATCTGTCAGCCTGCGACCGTGTCATCGTATGGCCCTGTTTGGGTGTTGGGGGGCGGAGGCGGTGGGGGGTGAACCTGAGCCTTCTCTCTCCCTCTCCCCCGTCTCTCCCCCTCTTCCCTCTCCCTTCTCCAGGTGCTCCCATAACTCAGCAGGCTTCAGAGCCAGAGGAGGCATTCCTGGACTACAGAGACGTCCTGACAGATGAGCACGCCGATTTATGGCTTGCTGACGGACCCGGAGAGGGGGGGGGGGGATAGGGGGGGATGGGGGGGATAGGGGAGAAGAGATAGGGGGCTGCTTCAAAGAGAACCAGGCTTTTGTTGTTGAGGTCATGCCTTCTCTCGTAACCGGCTCTTCCCTCTCTCTCACTTTTCTTTTCCTCTGTCAAGTCTTAGCCGGTGCCTGGAACAGCTTGTGTGTGTTTTCACACATACCAATCCTCTCCCTGGTCCCTGTGGACCTCCCCTTAGCGTGTCCAGTCAGATAAGGTGTTACACACTGCAGGAAAGCTCAGCGCACGGCAGCCGTGCGAGTCTAAAACACAGAGCACGCACAGACGCACCGCACACACACAATACCACCGCCACACCGAACACAGCGTAATCTAGATGTTGCTGTAACATAAACCCAGGAGGTGATATTTCCCAGACTACCCTGGGGTTGGGGGAGGGGGGGGGGGTCTTTCATCAGGACCGCTCCCAGCCACCTGCCTCTCGTTCCCCATGCGATCCGAATCGGTTGGCGTGACTTTGCCGGGAACATTATAGGACACAGGCAGCCATTGTGCGTGTCCTTGTTCCTGAGCCGTGGGGGGGGGGGGGGGGGGGGGGGGTGGATAGCAGGGGTTTGTGGTGTGTGAAGATGATAGATGTGGCGGCTGGTGTCATCTCTCCGAGCAGGATGTGTAATGAACCCTGTTGCGCTCCTGTAGCGATTGCGCTGATTGATTGCAGACAAAGGCAGTTTAACATGCGGTGGAGGGCCGCACTCAGAGAACAACATGCAGCGTCTAGGACGACGACGTGCGCATAGCGACGACACCAAATCCCCCACAATCCCTTGGTCTACGGGGTGTTGGTGGTTCAATTAAATCACTTTCATGTTCAGACTATTATGCATCCCCCCCCCCCCTACAACTCCCACACACATTCAAGGTCTGAACGTACACACATACACACACTCTCCCCCGCAGACCGCAACAGAGAAGAAGCTCAGTGTTGACTAGAATCTGCATGTTCGTGTCTCTGGTAGAAAATGAGGGAATTTTTTACCATACAAATGACCCCTCTCTGCTCTCACTCAGAGGAAGGAGACAGCAGCGCAGCTGAACGCCCTTTCCATCCTGGTTGTTGTTGAACTAAGCAGAAAGTGAAGGAAAGTCTGACGTAAGATGGTGGCGAGAGAGAGAAACGGGCGAGAGAGAGAGAACGAGAGAGAAAGAGAAAAAAGGGAAAGAGAGAGAAAAAGAGAGCGAAAGAAAGAGAGAGAGAAAGAGAACGCGGAGAGGGAGAGACTTCCAAAAGCCTTTCTTTCCTCATGCTTTTTTTCAGGTCCATGTTTGTTCCCTCTTCTCTCTCTCAGGGTAACTGCCCAGACTGCCAAATAAGACCAAGCATGTGGGACTCAGCCAATGAAACCCACTCCCTGCTTAGACTAAAGTCTACTCACAATAACAATTGGTCGTGGAAATAAAACCATGGCAAATGCAGCTCTATATTCCGGTTACACACCAACGGCTGAAACGGCAATGTGTTTGTTTTCAAAAAGCAAATCCTCATCCTAAATGTCTCTATCGACAGTGATAGAGCGATGTCGTGATTTGAATGGATCCTGGCATCATGGTTCCCAGCACACATGCAGAGGGCTCCTTCCCTTCAGATCTTGGATGTGTATGTAGAACCAGCCTATTAAACCACAAGGTCACAGGAGTGAGCTGGTCCTGCCTCTCTGTCTTCCAGCTCACAGGATGATTTCATCAGGTTACCCAGCAGTCAAGGTCACCCTCAGCATGCGTGCTGGAATCTGAAAGACAGCACACAAGGACGTTGTATAGAACAAGCTTTTCACAGTCGGCACAATAGGGAATATTACTCTTATGAAAGACATATTTTTTCAGAGCATGTTCTATATTAAGGGGGGATCAGATGGCTCAATGGTTAAGGCGTTGGCCTCATGATCGGAAGGTTGTGAGATCGAACCCCGGCTGTGGCTATGTGATGTTGTGTCCTTGGGCAAGGCACTTCACCCTACTTGCCTCAGGAAAAATGTCCCTGTACTTACTGTAAGTCGCTTTGGATAAAAGCGTCTGCTAAATGAATAAATGTAAATATCAAAATCCCACAAAGCATTCACTTTGCATATGCCAAAGTGGCATAGAAGGAGAGTTGAAGCGATTACCTGTTAGCTTGCAGTCAAATGTTCTGCCATGCAGCTACACCAAGCCTCATATGGACATGTGTTTTGTTGTGGTTGTCATGCCCACTAGCATGCTGAAGACGATCATAAAGCCGTGCATGTTTATACTGTGTGGAGCAACAGATCTGACATCCCTGCAGTGAGAGAGAGCCCTCCACTCCTGTCTGCTGGAGCTGAGTCAGGCAGGCTGTGTGTGTGTGTGTGTGTGTGTGTGTGTGTGTGTGTGTGTGTGTGTGTGTGTGTGTGTGTGTGTGTGCGTGTGTGCGAGAGAGAGAGAGAGAGAGAGAGAGAGAGAGAGAGAGTGCATACGTGCAACCTTATGCACTCTACATGCATGTGTTGGTGTGATGTGTGTGTCTGGTTAAAGCATGTGTGTGCGTGTGAGGGTGCTTGTGTGAGCGGGTGCAGGCTAGCTCTGGAAGTGACAGACAGAGGGTATTAATAGAGCAGGCCCACAGATCACTGCCAGACAGAATGTGACATCTGCTGTGTGAGGAGTGCAGTGTTAGGTGCCTTCCAACTCAACTCCATCTCTGTCTCTCTCTGTCTCTCTCTCTGTCTCTCTCTCTCTCTGTCTGTCTCTCTCTCTCTCTCTCTCTCTCTCTGTCTCTCTCTCTCTCTGTCTCTCTCTCTCTTTGTCTCTCTCTCTCTGTCTGTCTCTCTGTCTCTGTCTCTCTCTCTCTGTCCTCTCTCTCTCTTTGTCTCTCTCTCTGTCTGTCTCTCTCTCTCTCTCTCTCTCTCTCTCTCTCTGTCTCTCTCTCGCCCTCACTCTGGCTATCTCTCGTTCCATCTCCCTCTCAATCACTCTGTTTTTATTTGTTTCCCTCTTTCTCTCTGTATCTCCCTCTCATGCTCTCTCTGTCTCTCACACACTCTCCATTATTATCTCTCTCACTCTCTCTCTCTCTCACACACACACACACACACACACACACACACACACACACACACACACACACACACACACACACACACACACACACACATACACACTTGCAGACTCTCATCACCTCCTTTCACTCATTCTGCCACACTGCCACACACCTGCTGCCTTCTGCTAGGCGTTGACCTCCTGCTAATGATGTGCCCGGCACAAACACACACCCACGCACACACCCTCGCACACACCCACGCACACACCCACACCAACACGTGGATCTCAACGGAATTCTACAATAATGCAGACACACACTAACTGCATGCCAGCCAACAACACACCTAGTTATTTGTGCAGATGTAGAGCGTGTTAATGATAATGTACAGGATGGCAGTAAGATAGTGTCTCTCCTTCACCAGTCATATTAAACTGCGTAAACACAGACTCACAACACTGCAGGGAGACTAGAGACAGGAAGTGGCTTCCCAGAATGCACCAGCGTTGGATTGTCTGCATTATCTCATCCTCTCAGATCTTGGTGATGTCATTACAACGTCATTATTGCCCTGGACAAAAAATGCACAATCCCAGAACAGACGGGACACACATTTGAGACCTTCCCATGCACACACTTACACACACGTGCACAACAATATGCACAAACACTCACATAGACACACACACACACGCCAGGGAATGATTTCTGACCTATTTTGCATAATGTCTGAATTTACTTGCTCATTTGCTCATGCATTTCCTCCTATCGTTTAATCTCATAATTTGCTTTTGTCCTGAAAGGTTTGTATTTTTCCAAGGCGTCATATGCACAGCTGGATTCACCATACAGAAGCCACCATACACACACTCACAGCTGCAAAGTCAGCCAAATCAGTAAGCTGCTTAACTTCCATTACATCTAAATGTATTTTTTTGCAGCTGTGAAAAAAAAAAGATTTATTGTGAGATTCTTCCTTTCCTCTTCCCTCCTTCCATCCCTTCATCCTTCCTCCTTTTGTTGCTTTGGCACCTTTCTCCTTCCTCCTGCACTCCCTCGCTCTCTTGGCTCCCCCCCCCCTCCTCTCATTTCCCTCATCCTCCCCCCCTTGCCTTGGATTCACCCCTCTCTCTCGTCTGCCAGTGACAGGTATGCTTCTGGTTCAGTTTGCTGACTCAACACTCTGGAGCCCCTCTGGCAGTTCAATAATTGTTTTAGGAGTTTATATTGGACACTGACACTGAAAGAGGGGATGGAGATGGAAGGAGGAAGATAGAGAGAGGGAGAGAGGGTGACGGGGGAGCGCTGCGTCAGAGGAGACCGGGGAGGAAGAGAGGCAGGTCATCCGTTTTCATCCTTTTTGTTTGCGTGACTGCAAGAGTTTCCGCTTTCCCGAGAAGACGAAATACAATCTGCCTCCTTTCACTCGCGCTCTCATTCCCTCTTCCCTCCTGAAAATGCATTCTCCATATTTCTCTCTCCCTAATTTCCTCTTTCTCGCTCCATCTCTCCCTTCCTTTCTCTTTTCCTGTCCTCTCTCTCTCTCTCTGACTCTCTCTCACGCTCTCTCTCTCTCTCTCTCTCTCTCTCTCTCTCTCACGCTCTCTCTCTCTCTCTCTCTGACTCTCTCACGCTCTCTTCTCTCTCTGACTCTCTCTCTCTCACGCTCTCTCTCTCTGACTCTCTCTTCTCACGCTCTCTCTCTCTCTGACTCTCTCTCTCTCTCTGACTCTCTCTCACGCTCCTCTTCTCTGACTCTCAGCTCTCTTTCTTCGCTCTCTCTTTCTCTCGCCATCAATCACAACAACATACCCACGCACCAAAGCTTCTCTTGCATTTTGTTTGCCCTGTGGCAGAGATGTTTTGTAAAAAAAATCCCATTCACGTTCAAATATGCAATTACCTGAACAATGGTACCACACCCAACACCCGACCCCTCCCTCAGCCCCTTCTCACAGCCCCTGGCTGGGAGTGACTGCAGCCAGCACCTTGGGAACGAGAGCAGGCTGTGCAGTGTCAAGCAGAATGTGGAAGAGTGGAAGGTTAACTGGAGCTTGAGTCAAGGGCCTGCTGCTTTCCAAAAAGGCCTTGGAATACTTGGGTTCTCTCAAATGGATATTTAACATTTGATTTGCGGGGCATGAATACGAACATCGCTCCGCTGTCAGAGGTCGAAAGCTTTCCCAGCCCTCCTCAGGTCACAGACTCCAAACTGTGCTGCGGCTGGTTGACCTCCCGGATAACCTCTCCACCTCTCATGATCTCCTTCTGCCCCCTCCAAAACCACCCCCGCCCCCCCCCCTTTGCCCTCTGCTGTCTCGATTGTTTCCTTCTCACGCATGCACGCATACGAACACACGCCAAACCCCCCCCCCCACCCCCCCCCCCCCCCCTCAGTACCTGTCAGCCAGACCAGACCTGGCAGGCAGGGGACTTGGCACGGTCTGGTTCTGACACCGTATCGGTCCAGAAAGCTCCATGGGCCCCGCAATCCGGCACAGTGCCAAGGTAGTGTCAGGACGGTGCCCGGGTGCTGTAAGGCAGGACACAGAGGACCGCTGTGGGCCCTTCGCCCACGCTCAGGGGCCAACACAGTGAGGCCCCCGGAGTAAGACGTTGGCTCTTTTTGTGACATGGAGCCAAAGAGCTACTCTGTGTCCTCTGCGTCCCTGTCAGGGCCATAGCTGTGTAGGAGCATGTGACCGTGAGGAACAACTGTCTCTCTGCAAGCACGGCCCGATAGAAAACAGAAGAAGAGAGCGAGCGAGGGAGGGAGAGATGTGCGTGTGCTTGGGTCTGCTTATGCCACTCTTTGTGTCTGCGTGTGCGTGCGTGCGTGAGTGTGTGAGTGCGTGTATATTTGTTGGCGGTACACACGCGTCTCCGTGCTTACTCACGTCTCCCCCCCCCTGCCCCCCCAGATCCTTATCCTCTCTGTCCAAACTTGCCCCTCGGTGGCGCCATCATCGCTCAGCGATCACACAGTCTTCCGGATCGCCGATACGACACCGCGTCTTCTTTGCAGCTGCAAAGCGGCCGATCCTCTCATGTGTAGCCGAGCAGCACTTAGGAGCGGGTGCAGGCTTGTTTAGCCAGAGATGAATCACAGATAGAGGCCAAAAGAGGAAGCCTCCTGTGTCTAACTACATGCCCAGGCCTGCCAGTACCAGACACTTCTATTGTGTTTGGGAGTCAGACTTTTCCAGATGGATTTTCCGAGCAGATGAGACAGGCTAGTCGGTCTTCTGGATGATCTGGTTGAGATAAAAGCAGGGTTGCTCCCTGCCTCCTCTCCTGCACTCCCTCCTCCTTCCTCTCCCTCCTGCCTCCTCTCCCTCCTCCCTCCTCTCTCACACTCCTCCCTCCTCTCCCTCCTCTCTCCTCTCCCTCCTGCCTCCTCTCCTCCTCCCTCCTCTCTCACTCCTGCCTCCGCTCCCTCCTCCCTCCTCTCCTCCTGCCTCCTCTCCCTCCTCCCTCCTCTCCCTCCTGCCTCCTCTCCCTCCTCCCTCCTCTCTCACTCCTGCCTCCTCTCCCTCCTCTCTCCTCTCCCTCCTGCCTCCTCTCCCTCATCCCTCCTCTCCCTCCTGCCTCCTCTCCTCCTGCCTCCTCTCCCTCCTGCCTCCTCTCCCTCCTCCCTCCTCTCCCTCCTCCCTCCTCTCCCTCCTGCCTCCTCTCCCTCCTCCCTCCTCTCCCTCCTCTCCCTCCTCCCTCCTCTCCCTCCTCTCCTCCTCGCTGAGGGGACATCAAACATCTGTCTCCAAGGACACACCAGTCTGTTTGTGTTCTCAGCCATGCTGCCGCTTCCTGCCGAGGCCAAGGGAACAGTGGTTCGACTTTGACCGGTCAGCTGATTGATATGACGGTGGGCTTTGATAGCGGAAGCAGGGGAAAGGCGGGCGGCGATGGAACGGCTTCAGATGAAGCCTCTTAGACAGCTGGCTGAGTGGCAGAGTCTGACAGCACAGGGACACGAGCGTTCCCCGTCAGACGCCGACAGGATGGAGACGACACGCTGAACGATCACCACCGTCAGTCTGCTTTCATCCACGTTCCCGTCTGATCGCTATTAACAAAAAAGCCATTTCCACTGGATCAGTTAGATCACCACACTGTAGATTTTCCCTTGCGTTTCAAAGCTTCCCTTGTCAGTGTTTGCATCCTGCTCTCTCACACCGATTCCTCCTGACTCCTTCCTTCCCTCCCTCTGCTGGGGGGTAATAAGGTCCAGCGCCAACAAGGTTTATAATACCTGACACCCTGGCTCTCTCCCACTGCATGATGGATCCACCAGCTTATTGAGGGAAGGCATGTGTGCTGCGAGGCCGGTTATATATTGATCCTGGGGGGATTCCAAGGAACAGTGGCACGGACAGGGAAGTGCTTCTCAAACCGGATTAGAATCGTTCAGCAGTATGTGGAGATGGAGATTGATGCGGTTGCTTAACGATACCCATAAAATCGAATCATCGCGCGGACCCGTGTATCCAGGCTCGCGCCATCATCCGGTTCTGCACGCGCTCCCTTTCAAATCAGCTCAAAAACATACACAAATGCGGAAGATGCTAACTGAGTAAAGTAGACCGTTTGCCGACCTTTTTATCAGGCCCCCCGGCTGACTGCACGGTCCCTTTGTGTGGGATAAATGGATGTGGTGTGTGGGAGGTATTTTATATTCATACGGGAGCCCACTTGGCCAGGCTTAATGTGTTTCTATGGCCTGCCCTGAGATGGGAGGGATTGGAGTGGAGGGAGGGAGGATGAGATGTATGTGGAAAGATACACCGAAGATAGAGGGAAGAGAGAGGGAAGCGGTAAATGGAACGGATAAAAGAGATAGCATGCGATCTTTGAGTAAAGACGGTACTTAGTGTTTCGATCTCTGAGCACATGGGACTGTTTGAGCAACGCGTGTTCCACTGGATCACCAGGATGTAACACTTAAACACCACAAGAGAAGAGCCATGTTGTCAGAATTCTAATGAGGGTGGGGGTGGGGGGGGGGGGGGGGTGGGAGGGGGGGGGGGGGGGTGTTGTTCCTGATATAGAATGCTGGGTGTCAGGACTAGTGATATTCTGGATGTTTTCTCTCCCCTTCTTGCTATCTACCTGTCTCCATGCCCTCCCCTTCCCATCGCATTCCCTCCCCACGTTCCTTTTTCTCTTCTTCTCTTTTATTCACTCGCTCAGTTTCTGCCTGCCGGTCGTCCTCCCATATCTTCCAACATCATCTCTCTCTCTCTCTCTCTCTCTCTCTCTCTCTCTCTCTCTCTCTCTCTCTCTCTCTCTCTAGTCTATTCCCTTTCTCGCAAAGTCCTTGATCTCGGATCTCACCTGCAAGCCTCTACCCCCCCCCCCTCTCTCTTTGTCCATCTCTCTCTCATTTCAGGGACCCAGATGAGCAGCAGCTGCAGTCTTGACTGACTGACACCCAAGATAACATATCGATTCTGCTTTATGAATCACCCTCGTGACCAGACAGGCAAACAGAAGTGAGGAGACGAGATGTGGAAAAGAGCACCCAGGTGTTGACCTGGTTAGAGTGAGAACATGTTTCTCTCCAGCCAGTGTTGTTATTGTTCTTTGACATTCTGTCTGCCCTGCCCAAGTGACCTTTCATGTCAATACCAGCTTTCAAGCTGAGGCTTTAAGCCCGATATTTTATAACCAGCCTGTTAACCAACACCTGCCTCTGCTTTATATTCAAAGGAACATGTTTTATTTTTTGACTAAAGAATATTGCGATTGCTAGAACTATGAAATTGCTTAAAGTATCTTATTATATCTGTCTCTCTGAAAGACTAAAACAAGTTCACCTCAGCAATGTTTTCTTTCGTAATGCGTAGCTTATTGCTACACATTGTATTGTAAAGTGTAGTGTACCTGGTCATTCCTCCTTTTCATGTGTTTATTCTATAAACCCAAGTCAACAGCCCTGCTAATTGTCAGAGTCAGCCAACACAAAGGAAACTATGAACACACATAATACAATTCGATCTGAGCAATTGCACATAATTGAATGTATGACATCACTGACTGCTGAGAATAGACACGATTTAACTGTTGAGGAGTCTGGCTGGGTCAGGTGGCCAACATCATTCTTCCCCCTCATTATGTCCCTGTGGAAAGAATGAGTTTCAACAATGAAGTCAAATATGTATCAGCAGGAGGTTGACCATGCTGACAGGATCTAAATGAATGCACTGACTAATGCAGTCAATAGTTGAAAGTCAAACTGATTTTTTTCGGGGGGAGAGGGACGTGCCACAATAGGGCCCTAAGTAGTCAGCAGTCACCGAGAAACATTTTTATGGTTTTCACTGCATGGGGATTTTTCCTCTAATCTTAATTAATGTTTTAAAGTGGAAAATGTATGAGGCTATAAACAAAATCACTGTGAAATAAAATACTTATAAAATACTAGGACAGGCCTATCTGCCAAAACATTGTTTCCCCTTGTTGTTGTTTTTTGGTAGCCAGATTTAGGCTGTCCAATTTCTCATTTGAACAAAAAGAGACCTCATTCACCCTCACCTACTGAAACTGAAGCTTTCTCGCGTTTAAGTATTACATTCATTTGATGTTTTGCGGTGGAGAGAAACAACACTTTTCTGACAAAACTACTGATGACATGGCCCCCTCTTCAGCAGGCTCTCAGCCCCCTGTACAGAGAACAGCAGACTCTCCAGCCCCCTGTACAGAGGACAGCAGAGAGGGTCCTCCCTCTCTCTCCAGCCCCCTGTACAGAGGACAGCAGAGAGGGTCCTCCCCTCTCTTCTCCAGCCCCCTGTACAGAGAACAGCAGAGAGGGTCCTCCCTCTCTCTCCAGCCCCCTGTACAGAGAACAGCAGAGAGGGGTCCTCCCTCTCTCTCCAGCCCCCTGTACAGAGAACAGCAGAGAGGGTCCTCCCTCTCTCTCCAGCCCCCTGTACAGAGAACAGCAGAGAGGGTCCTCCCTCTCTCTCCAGCCCCCCTGTACAGAGAACAGCAGAGAGGGTTCTCCCTCTCTCTCCAGCCCCCTGTACAGAGAACAGCAGAGAGGGTCCTCCCTCTCTCTCCAGCCCCCTGTACAGAGGACAGCAGAGAGGGTCCTCCCTCTCTCTCCAGCCCCCTGTACAGAGAACAGCAGAGAGGGTCCTCCCTCTATCTCCAGCCCCCTGTACAGAGAACAGCAGAGAGGGTCATCCCTCTCTCTCCAGCCCCCTGTACAGAGAAACAGCAGAGAGGGTCCTCCCTCTATCTCCAGCCCCCCTGTACAGAGAACAGCAGAGAGGGTCCTCCCTCTCTCTCCAGCCCCCTGTACAGAGAACAGCAGAGAGGGTCCTCCCTCTCTCTCCAGCCCCCTGTACAGAGGACAGCAGAGAGGGTCCTCCCTCTCTCTCTAGCCTGCTAATCTAGCTCCACTGTCTGTGTTGGCTCTTGTGGACTGCTCTTTGTTGTGGTTGTCAAGCCTGTTTTCCCACTTTCTCCTCCCTCCTCCGCCTCTCCTCTCTCTCTCCCTTTCCCTTTCTCTTTCTCTCTCTCTCTCTCTCTCTCTCTCTCTCTCTCTCTCTCTCTCTCTCTCTCTCTCTCTCCTTCCCTCCCTCCCTCCCTAGCAGGAAGCGATAGATCCATCCATAGGCAGCAGCTGATTTTTTTTTATTAACACAAAATTTACTACATATCTTCGAATACAAATATTACACGTATACAACAACAATCGTACAACAGGGGGTGCCTGCTGAGAATTAAAGACAAATATTGAAAAGTTTACAAGTCCTCCAGGTTTTCATTGCTTTTTGCTTCACTGAGAATCTTATTGGGCAGCAGCTGATATCAACAAGGAAGTAAACTCTGCCCGACGTCAGTGATTAGCTTAGCTGCTCAAGTCAAAGTGGAGCAGGATCTCAGCCGCGATGCTAGGGAAGTGCTGACTACCTCTGCCTCTGCACGGTCAGACAGCGAGCTGCCCCGATCAGAAGGATCATCAGAGGGAGAGAGGGGGAGAGAAAGAGGAACGATAGAGGGGACTCGTAAACAGCGAGCACACTCTGGTGAGAAGCACACGCAGGATACGGGTAAGTGTGTGCGAGCCTGGACATGACTGCAGCAGATAGGGGGAGGTTAATGTGCAGTGAGGCCCTGTGCTTTGCTGGGCTGTGCTGGGTTGTGCTGTGCTGGGCTGTGCTGGGCTGTGCTGTGCTGGGTTGTGCTGTGCTGGGCTGTGCTGTGCTGGGTTGTGCTGTGCTGGGCTGTGCTGGGCTGTGCTGTGCTGGGCTGTTTGTTTTGTCTTGGGTAATAAGGGGACAGAACACATGGGCACAGATCATAGAGGGAGACCTGGGATCAGGTAGAAAGAGGAGAGAGAGAGAGAGAGAGAGAGAGAGAGAGAGAGAGAGAGAGATACTGTATATATATAGAGAGAAAGGCAGATAAATGGTGGGCAGAGGGTTTGTGTGCCTGCTGTGTGTGTGCATGCATGTGTGCGCGCGTGTGTGTGTGTCAGTCAGGCAGGCAGGCAGACAGGCAGGCAGGGTGAGTTCTTTCTCAGGCTGCTCTCCTGTTGAGTGAACTGAAAGAGGGAGGGAGAGGAACGAAAGATTAAAAAAACAAACCAAGCGTTTAAAAGGTCAAAGGCCTGGATCTGGACACAGGGGAGGTGGAGGTAAAAGAGAGGGTTTGTGTGTGTGTGCGTGTGTTTGTGTGTGTGTTTGTGTGTGTGGAAGTGTGCTCAGTCAAGCTGAGGATGTTCACTCAGTATTTTTATGTGTCTGTGGATCCTTGTGTGTCAACAAAATTGGAGAAGGTGCACACAAAGTCAACAAAGAAAGAGAGAGAGAGAAAGAGAGAGAGAGAGGGGGGGGGGGGAAACGAGTGAGAGAAAGAAAGTTGTGAACATTGTTCAGGGAATCAGGGAGACGCTGTTAGACACACCGAGAGAGACTTTGTACTCCAACACACGTATCATTCCTGTTTTTGCATCCGGCGCACAGCGGATCTTTCCCTTGTACCCAAACTGCACCTATAGCAACAGAACCTCGAGTCCTGCCCACAAAGCTACTTGCACTTTGCGCTTGACACTTGTGTTTTAGATCATGTAACTAGGGCCCTTTGAGTGACAGTGATAATATTCCCTGCTGCATGTGATAAGAGGAGCTGACTTTAACACAAAAAACCCCATCAGCTTAACCCTCCTGTTGTGTTCGTTTGTTGTCACTACTTTTGTGTTCCCGGTCAAAAGTGACCCGCCTCATTATAGCTGATTATAATTCCATAATAATACATATATTATCAACTAATGTTGTGTTAGATGTTTTAAGCAACTTAAGTTCTTGTTAATATTACAAGTTTTTAACTTCTGTTTGCCCTTTATGGTCTCTAGGCCTCATTGACCTAAGCAAATGCAACTCGTTTTTGAGTGAAAACAGCAAAATTATGGATTATTTTTGAATATAACAAGTATCCAGATGACAAATATTGTTCTATTTATGATAGACTACTTTGTATAAAGATCTTACAAGGACATGATTATCATTTCAATGGACTCTGAACAGTTCCAAGCAGGATTTTATGTCATAAACCCGGGAGATCTCAGGGTGTCCAATCCTGGTCCTCAAGGGCCGCTGTCCTGAAGGTTTTAGATATTTCCTTGCTCCAGCACACCTGATTCAAAAGAAAGGTAATTATCCAGGCTTCCACATAGCTTGATAATAACCAATTCATTAGAATCAGGTGTGCTGGAGCCAGAAATATTCATCTTGTTTTGGGACGTTGAGGCTGTTAGCAAAGCCGAGCCCGGTGACTTTAGTAGACGCACAAGCGTCACGGCAATAATTGTACAATAGAATGAGTTTCAGCAGATGGATGTATAGGTTAGTATAGCAGGCAGGAGACTGGAGACTGGGGAACAGTTCCAAGCAGGATTTGATGTCAACAACCCGGGAGATGGGCCTATCTCATGGGTGTCCAATCCTGGTCCTCAAGGGCCAATGTCCTGAAGGTTTTAGATGTTTCCCTGCTCCAGCACACCTGATTCAAATCAAAGGTCATTATCTAGGCTTCCACATAGCTTGATAACAGCCCATTCATTAGAATAAGGTGCTGGAGCAGGGAAACATCGAAAGCCTTCAAGACAGTGGCCTTCGAGGACCAGGATTGGACACCCATGGCCTATCTGGTTGGCCCTGGGCTCATCCGGATGACATTTTTCTGCTGACAGTCCAACCTCTCCTCTCAGGTGTGATGAACCCCAGGACAAACTCCCATTTTGAAAACTCCCTACTGACACTCATCAGTGCCAGGGTCAAAGATGTGATCAATAGCCTCACATACAGAATACCGTTTGGTCATCGTGCTGCCATAGCATGAATTATAAGCAAATCCAACAGGTTTGGTTTCCGTGGGTGAAAGATTGTATTTGGGCATGGTTTCCCATGGGTGAAAGATTCTATCTGGGTGTGGTTCCCATGGGTGAAAGATTCTATTTGGGCAAGGGTCTCGTGGGGGTAGCAATGGAAGCCAAGAAGGGGAGTAATGTGTGTGTATGTAGTATGTTTGTGCATTTTGGGGGCTGGGAGTGTAAGTGTGTCCATCTGTTGAATGTGTGTGTGCCTGGACAAAATATTATACAATTTTTTTGGTCTTAACCATTAATTTGAATGACCGGTCATTTTTGACCGGGAACATCATGGGTGTAACAAAGTTAAATAAAACACCCAGATTTTTTTGAAATTCTTAAGAAATTCTCTTGGCTGTTTAGATACCCTGTGTGAACAAAGTCATGGGCAATCAGAATGAATTTACTACATTTTTTTTGAGAGAAAACATGTAAATCGGTCACTTTTGACCGGAACACAACAGAGGGTTAAGTCTGTATGAGTCTATTCTCATGGCCATAAATACTGTATAAGACTATATTATCACTTCTGTCCTGTGTTCTTTGCAACGTTCTACTTCCTCTCTGCCGTCTCTTCATGTTTATTCATCTGCTTGCCTTATCTCCCCCAAGTGAGGATGGCCAATCAGGAGCAGCCCTGGAGAGGCGCCGCGGCGCCGCAGGAAGAGGAGGAGCTTCCTCAGATGGACGGCTCCTGTGACGCCTGCGAGCCCGACGAGGCCCAGCCCGCCTCCCGGGTGTGTCGCACCTGCGGCTTCGCCTTCTGCCCCCGCCCCACGCCGCCAGGCACGCGGTCAGCACGCGCCAACCCGCTGTCCCCATACAGCCCAGAGGGGGGCGCCGCCTCAGAGACCCGGACGGGACGAAGACCTCGCGGAAGGAGCGGGGCCAGAGGCCAGGGCGGGGGCAGGGGCGGGGGAGAGATTAGGACTGCACGAGCAAATGAAGAAAACCCTATTGAGCGTTGGAGGCTAGCTTGGAGGAGATCGGGTCAGTTGAAGGTGACGATGGCCGGGGAGGCGGAGGGGGGAGCGGGGGGCGAGGCGAACGCAGAAGGAGGGGAGGGAGGCCGCCGCGGAGCCGGGAGGAGGGACGCGGTGACGGTGGAGCGTCTGCGCTGCAGGGAGCACGGCCAGGAGGGCTCCCTGTACTGCAAGCCCGACGAGAAGGTCATCTGTGTGGTGTGCGCCGTGCAGGGGGACCACCGGGACCACGAGATCATCACCCTCCACGAGGCCTACGCCTGGCAGAAGGTGAGCTGCGCCGGCCGCAGCGTCCCCTCGTCCTCCCGCCCCGCTCGGCGGGGTGTGCCGGGCAGCTTCCCGCGAGAGGCTCCTCCCGCTGGGCGTTGAGCTTTCGTGACCGCCGGTCATGAGGCATTTCTTTCGCGCTTTGCTCCGTACCCTTGAGGCAAGGAGAAGCTCTTAGTTATGTGTGATGTACAGAACGAGGCAAATTGCATAATGCAAGTGTGCGTATGTGCACTGTGTGTGCGTGCCAGTGTAAAAAAGACTATGAGTAATGTCCTCTGCAGTTAATACCCATTCTAACACATGCTATGCAGCTTAATGTGAACCTATCTGACATGCCAGTTTTACAGCAATACCCCCCCAGGACAGAGTACAGTCACATCAGTCCTCCGCACAACGATTTACATCTAACTTGACCTGACGTGACGGCAAATCCAGCCAATTATCCACCCCTGTGAATAAGAGGAACCAGAGCGGTAGGAAAACGCCACGACCGCCTCCTGGCGTCCCCTCAGCGTGGTGTCGGTGGCAGCATCGCTGCCTCTGCCTTCTGATTGGCGTTGTGTGACAGACGCTTCCCTCCTCCGTGCCCCCTGAGTCACTCTGGATCCAGAGCCTTGGAGTGGAGAAGGGGAGGACAGTCCACCCGCACAGATGTACTGACTGAGCTGTTCGTAACATCGCTTCGGATTAAAAGCATCCGCTAAGCGAAGTAAATGTAATGAACGCACAGCTGGGAGGCGACAACAGACGTTGATTTACGGTTTATTCAATTAGCGGACGCTTTTACCCGGATGCGAATTAATTGAATCCCAGACCCTCGTCAGAGTTCTCGTAAATGGTTTTCCCATTTTTTCGGTTCAGTTCATTAGTAAGAGGCCGGCCTTAACTGAGAGGCTAGCGGCACGGGACCTGGCCTCTTTTCCTGAACTCTAAAGTAACGAGTCGTTTAAAAAGATGCTTTTTAAAAGATGACTCTGTGTTCCTGTTCATTAATAGCATCAGTCTTGTTATTCCTCTCTGCCTGTGTGTGTGTGTGTGTGTGTCTGTGTGTTCAACAAGACACTGTCCATACTCACTGAACCAATCACAGATCAAGGTTAGAGCTCTGAATGAGCAGCATTGACGTGTGCAGTACAGTCTGTATGCGTCCTGCTGGTCGCTATAGAGACAGTGTCGTAGCGTGGCTCGCTATTACAGCTGCTCTAGTCTCTGCTGGTACCATGTTGCGCAACCGCTGTGCCTGAGTGAATAAGAGATGAGGTTTCAGAATGGTTGCCCCGGGCTACGTCCTCGGGCCCAGAGCCACGCCGCGCCCCTTCTTCTGGAGGGACGCTGGAGCGAGGGGGTCCTGCACCCGCCAAGCCCCCCGCCGTCTATCGATTCCGTCTACGTCAGCAGGTTTGGTTTCAAACCTTTATTTCGGACGTCAGTCTCCCTGATGGACAAGGAGAGAGTTCCCGGTCCTTTTCCTTATCCCCCTGCGTGTGATGCTGCGCCAATCATGGGCCCAAGCCCAGTGGGCTGCCTAAATTGAATTTGTGCAACCTAAGACCCAAGTTGAGCATTGAGTATTGATGTTTCAACAACTTGTTAACTCTCTCTAGAGTTATGACTGTTTTAGCCTGTGTTCTTGCTCTTCACTTTCTCCAACCGTCCCTGGAGGAGGGGATCCCTCACTGAATTGCTCCTTCCAAGGTTTCTTCCATTTTTTGTTCCTAGTGAGTTTTTCTGGGAGTTTTTCCTTGTCTTCCTTGAGGGTTTAGGTTGGTTGAGGGGCAGTTTCTATGGGCATATGTGAAGCCCTCTGTGGCATTGCTTGTAAAAAGGGCTATACAAATAAATGTTGATTTGATTTGATTTGTCCTCCAGGGGGTGGAAATTGCAGTTCACAACAGCAGTAGGGTAAAGTACAGCACACAGAGTTGCAGGGTAAAAAATATAGCAATAATAACAATAACAATAGGCGAGCACGATAAAGTCCAGTATAAAAAATAAAGTAAGTTAAGTAGACATATAGACATACTAAGTAGACCTATAGACATAGAGTTGTGGGATAGGAAGCATCTGTGAGCGGTGTTACGAGGGGCCCGAATTTAAGTTGAGATTTCCCCGCAGTTGTGTTGGAGCCGTCTGCCTGACTGTGTGTTCTCCCTGCAGAGCAGAGAGGGATACGACCTGCTGGGCTGCACGCAGAGGATGGCTGATAAGATAAAGACCAGGTGGACCAACCCTGAGGTGAGGCTCTCCTGCTGCCCGCACATCACCGCTCATCGCACGGGTCCCTGAGGAACCCGGTTCTCAACGGAATCCGAAATGACGGCCCCTCGACGCAGACAGAAGTCCATTTTGATGCTAAAGGATGCTGCCTAGCTGAAAGCATTTCACATCCATGAAAATTTACCTCAGCAAAGTAGAGGGGGAAAAAAGGCTATGCGTCTGAACGAGACGATTGTTCGTGTTTCAACTATTCATATTCTATTCGATTCAACTTTAAATAGGAAGAGTTTAAAACATGACTGGTTGTCTTGTGTCGACGCATAGCCATCGCATGCAGAAGTGAATGAGTCTTTATTGTGACCTTGTCCATGACCTTTGAGTCTTTGATATCAAGTATTCCAGTCAGGGCTGAAGCAGACAGCACACGCCTGATTCCCTGGGTGGGACTGTGTAAAGCCCCTGCTCTTCAGCAGTCAACATGCACCATCCCAGAGTGAGATAAAGAGGGGATTAGTGGGAGATTATGTCATAAACACAACAGGGAGTACACAGACAGGAGCCAATTTTCCAATTAGCACACTCATTCACCGAGTCACTCATTCGTTCATTCATTCTTCCGTTCATTTATTCTCATTGGTGTTTGTGCCCGGCATTGATTCCTGGGTGAAAAGCCCTTTCCGTAGGTGTATGATGTCATCTTCTAGGTCGAAAATAACAACTACAAACCGAATCCAACAGACTCAAATAAAATGGGCAGTTTGTCACTGTTGTCAGATTGGACAAAAAAAAACACGCTTGTGTATTATTTTGGCGTCTTGTTGTAGAGCAGTGTTTCCTAACCCTGGTACACCTGATTCACATGCATGTTCATTAGCAGGATTCTGCTGAGCTGAATATTGACCCATTCGTTAGAATCAGGTGTGTTGGAGCAGGGAACCATCTAAAATGTTATGGACTGTTCCCTGAGGACCAGGGTTGGGAAACACTGTTTTCAGAGGAGAGTTTTTTAAATTCCAGTCACCAGAGATGCCCTCTCCATCTGACAGGGCACAGAAGGACCAAGGTCAAAGCCGAGCATCTTTTAACCAGCCACCCTGTGCTTCCTCCAGCCTGGTCTGTCCCTCTTCCTCCTCCTCAGCTGTTTCTCCTCCTCTGATGAGATCCCTCACTCCTCTCCTGCTGTCCTCATTTGACCATTATCCACTTTCGGTCGCCTCTCTCTCCTGGGTCCTCGTGGCCTGGCCCTCCGCCAGCCTCCATCCACTTCTCCATCCACTCATCTCCACTCGTCCTCTGCCACCGCCACCGCGCGTCTGCCTCCTCTCAAGGCGCTAAGCCGTTAGCCGCGGTTAGCAGTCCGGGGCAGGCTGAAGCGCTCCAGCAGCGGGACCCTGGGAGAGCAGCTCCCCGCGCCTCGGTGTCGCAGCGCAGGAGGTTAATGCGAACGCCCCTGTTAAAGGTAATACTCTTATTGGCAGGCTCGCCCCGGCCCCCGACCCAGGCACATTATCATAGTGAAATATCAGTGCTGCCCTCCAGCCCTCCCAGACTCCAGCCCTCCAGACTCCAGCCCCCCCCCCCCCCTTCCCCCCCCCCCCCCCGCGGAGGAACCACTTTCCTGTTCGCTCGCCGAGCGACGTGTCAGAAACCATTACGTGATTTGTCAGCGTGTCCTCTCGGCACTCTTAAATGTCAGCGTATCTTATTATGCATGACCGGTAACGGCTATGCAGGTTGCTGCTGGCAAGGCAGTGGTGCAGTGAGTGTGTGCGCGTGTGTGCGCGAGTGTGTACGCGCGCCGCGGCCCGCGCAGGAAGGGGAAGTTTAAAGAGTTAGCTCGGCCTTGAGGGAGCTCAGGAGGGAACAGGAGATAATGTGTGTGTGTGTGTGTGTGTGTGCGTGTCTGTGTGCGTGCGCGCGCGTGGGTGTGTGTGTGTGTAGGGGGGGTGCTTGCGTGCCCACACGTATTGTATTCAGTAAGGGAGGATAAAAAGGCTTTAACCCTAGCTGTGTTGACTTACGAAATCCCGCCTGCTTAATTACGTCCTCGGCCCGCAGGTAGACGGATTTCCATGGGATGTCTCTGAGCTCATATCTCCTCGTTCTTTCTGGGGGGGGGGGGAGAGGGGGGGGGGTAAAGCTCTGCAATAAGGGTGGGGGTTGGAAGCCCATGCATATTCATGGCCAGCCAGAGGGTTGGGACTACGTGGGTGGGGGGGGTCTCTCTCTATCTCTCACTCTGTACTTAATGCTGTCTATCGAGATGGCGTGGGCCTGGTTAGATGGGGAGAGTGCGGGTCAGATCAGATACAACCTCGGCTCCTCGGTTGGGATTTTTCTCCCAGCATGCCGTCGGTGTGCGGCCTGCTTTGCATCTGCTGGCTGGAAAAGGGTTAAACGTCTGGAGCGGCGACGACACAATGGTGTCTACGAGAACCTGCACACCCACACACACCCACACACACTGTACTTCCGCAAGCTCACGCCATCCGTTCTCCTTGCTTCATGAAATCGCCACCGCAAGTAGCTGTCCACAGGGAGGGCAGGATGAGCCCCAAAATGCTTTGAAAAGATGACACGGCCGGGCTATTTCTCTTTCTCGCCCTTCTCTCTCACCCCCTGCCCCTCCCCCTGCCACCCCCCCCCCCACACACACACACACACATCCTTTCACATCGTTTTTAATTGAATTACCTTATGCATCTTTATCTCTCTCTCTCTCTCCATCTCTCTCTCTCTCTCTCTTTCTCTCTCTCTCTCTCTCTCTCTCTCTCTTTCTCTCTCTCTCTCTGTCTCTCTCTCTCTCTCTCTCCATCTCTCTTCTCTCTCCTCTCTCTCTCTCTCCATCTCTCTTCTCTCTCTCTGTATCTGGCTCTGGCTCTCTCTCTATTTTGCCCTCTGTTTCTCTCTTCTCTATCTCTGGCTTTCTCTAGAATTCATTGTATTATTTCCAGAGCAGGAAAATGAAAAAGTGAAAGTGATGCACCTCCAGCACTGCGTTTGTTGCCTTTTTTTTCCGAGGTTGATTAACGATCTAACTGGTAAACAAGAGTGGGTGCAAAGTAGGGCTGTGGATCTTACTGGAGAAGAGTTCAATTAGACAAGGACCACTGCTGCCCAGGGCAGGAAGAGGCAGGGACGGCCATTTTTAATGTCCCGTTATTGCTTTTTAGGCCTTTAAAAAACATTACACCATTCCTTCGTCTGACTGGGTGGAGGCAGCTAGCCCTGTTTGGCCGGGGAGCTCATAGTATTCCAAATTCAGGCTGTCAGAGGCGCTTATGAGAATCTTCTGGAAGTTAACAGTGTCTCAGCTTCAGCTAATGCAATGTGGCATTAGCTATTTGGTGTATCTATTTGTGTCCGAGGGCTTGTTGTTTTATTTGGCTGTCGGCTTCTTTTATAAGAACTCCTTGGTACATACCACCTCAGCCTACAGCGGAGCTCAAAGGAAGCCCCTGTTGAGCCCTAATTCAGTTTTAATGCGCGGACATCAGTTATGTAATAAACGCTGGAATCAAACGTTATGTGTGATACGTTTGCTATATTTAGCCTAAATCCCACTCTTTTCCCTTTTCAGGCATGTAGTAGGGATGAACAGCCTCTCCCCTGCAGTCATATCATCGGCAGTTCAGGCAGTTCACCCTAGTCTCCACTCACTCCCCTCCTCCTTTCTGGATTTTTCATCTCTCTCTCTCTCTCTCTCCTCTCTCTCTCTCTCTCTTCTCTCTCTCCTCTCTCTCTCTCTCTCTCTCTCTCTCTCTCTCTCTCTCTCCTCTTCTCTTGTTTTCTTCTCCCCTTTCTGTTTTTTTCTCTCCTTTCTCTCTCTCTCTTTCTCTCTCTCTCTCTCCCTCTCTCCCTCTCTCTCTCTCTCTCTCTCTCTCTCTCTCTCTCCCTGTCTCTCTCTCTCTCCCTGTCTCTCTCTCTCTGTCTCTCTCTCTCCCTCTCTCTCTCTCTTCCACCCTCTCTCTCTCTTCCCTTGTTTTCTCCTCCTTTCTGTTTTCCTCTCTGTTTTTTTCTCTCTCTCTCTATCGATCTCTCTCTCTATCGATCTCTCCCTCTCTCTCTCCCTCTCCCTCTCTCCCTCAGTGTCCCTGCCCTTGTTTGGCCCTGGCCCATCTCTCCCCAGTGGCTCCAGTCCACCACGGCCTCCATGAAGATTAGCACGCCTGGCTGCTTTCCTCCTCACTATCTGGATCTCCTTCCCACAGACCCTGGTCCAAGGGCGCAGGGCCCAGCTCCGTAGACAGAAGGAGAATGAGAAGAGCGGAGCAGGCCCTGTGTGTTGGCCAGGTCCTGGGGACTCCACAGGGTAGTACAGCTCTTGCAGGACACGGAAAGGGTAGAGAACGTGTCAGGGTTTCAAATAGCGAGCCACAGAAGGCCCCTAACCCGCCATGGCTGCCCCTGTTGGCCCACCTCCCTCCAGCCAGGGGCTGTTTGTGGATTTGACTGATGACTGTTGAGACCGGTGCGTTTGTGAATAGCGGGTCGAGCTGGAACATTCTAAATGCCTCTCCGGGAACATTGCATTCCAACAAGCGTCACTTCTTCCCGTTTGATTCGATGATCTGATCTGAACGTAAAGAATCAGACTACATGTACAGAATCCGTGAGAAGATGTCAGCCCCTGAAGGCTGTTTTGACTTCTGAGGGAGGGAGGAGGGGAGGAGGGGGGTGTTGAAGAGAGGAGGGTACGGAGGGAGGACATGGGAAGCCTCCGAAGAGGTGGATGAGGTAAGGTCGGAGGTACAGGAAGAGGGAAGAGAATCTGCGAGGTGGGGTGAACGAGAGGGCAACTTGGGGGGGGGGGGGGGGGGGGGGAGGACCTCAGGGAGTTGGTCGCCGCGGCATCCCTCGGGCGATTCCGCACGCGCCAAAAGAGGAGCGGGTGGCGGGGCTCGGCGACGAGGCGGCGTCCTAATGAGTTGTAGCTGAAGAGCGCCTCGCCGGGGGGGAGTCGGGGGGAAAACGAATTAAAAGCGAACCTTCGGCACAGCCGTTCCATTGCCCTGAAAGCTGAGCAGATGGCTCTCTGTGGCAGAGAGCCTCTCTGAGGTCTCAATCTGCAGACGAGACGCCAGACCGGAGTGATGGAATCCGGAGGGGGGGGGGGGGAGGGTGTATCCAAGACGACTGACGTGACGGAGGCGGGCCCGGCGGTCTAGTTAGCCTGACGCTCTCCCGAACAGGCTGGGGAGGAGACGGAGGAGGATATCGAGGATCGAGCCTTTTCTCTGTTTCCTCTCTGTCTCATTTCTATGTCGGGGCTCTGGCTTCTCTGTCCTCATCTTCCTTTCGTCCGCGTTTAACGCTCTCCTCTGTTTTATCTCTGCATCGGAGCAGCCTGGCCATGTTCGTCCACAGCTCCATTAATAAGCCCTGACTTCCATCGGTTCACTGTCGTCCTCTTTAACATGTTGACCTTCTGCACATCTCCTCTCTCGCTCTCTCTCTCTTAACTCTGTAATTTACTCTCTCCCTCTCAATTTCTCTCTCTCTCTCTCTCTCTCTCTCTCTGTCTTTCTCTCTCTCTCCCCCTCTCTCTCTCTCTCTCTCTCTCTCTCTCTCTCTCTCTCTCTCTCTCTCCCCTCCTTCCCTCACTGTTTGAATTCAATGGGCTTTACTGGCCCGAAATAAATTCTTTTTCGTGCTGCCCGAAACACAACCGGACGTCTTTCTCTCCCTCCTTCCCCCCGATCCCAGATGTCGACTGAGGAGCTGGAGGCCTACGTGAACGGCCAGTTCGACGAGCTCCACAGGCTGGTGCGCCTGGAGGAGAAGAGGACCCTGCACCTGGTGGACCTGAAGGAGGCCTTCCTCACAGCCGCCGCCGCCGAGAAGATCGCCGAGATCTCCGTCCACACCGAGCGCCTGCAGGAGGAGATGGCCAGCATCACCCAGCAGCTGGGGCAGCTCGACCAGGCCGAGAAGCATCCTCGGAGTCTGGAGGCTGGAGCGGCGGCCCCTGCAGGAGCCCCAGGCCCCGGGCACAGACCCATGGTGAGACCAGCCGGGACCTTTTCAGATGCGCATCCACCACCTAGCTAGACGTTTGCATAGCGATGGCCGCAGCTAACAGGTGTCCTTCTTAAGAGCGTGGTTGGGACACGTAGGTGGCCCCCGGTTCCCCTTCAATCCGAAATCTAAGATCAACACGTGTTCCATTGAAGGGTGAGGGGATTAAGCGTAGCTATATTTACCCTCTGCCTTCCGGCCAGCTCCAGCCTGTGTACACACTCACCAGCTGGATAGACTCTACCTCGTACAGTATCTGTCAAGGTCAGCTTCTCGCACGTCTTCCTCATCCCTCACATGTTGTCACACGTGCACAGGAGAGAGCCGTGCACGTGCACATGCCCGCTCGCTCGCTCACTCATACCCGCAACCAGACTAGTATTTTTCCCCTCTCCCTAAATCACGCTCGATATCACTTTTTTTTTCTCTCTCTCTCTTCCTCATCGCCTCGTATCTCAATCTCTTCCTCTCTCCCCCGGTCCATTTGTCTCCACCCCTTCTTTCCCTCACGTTCTCTCCTCTCTCCCTCACTTCTCAGTCTCAGTCTATTTACTGGAGCCCAAATTCTAAATCCCTCTGGGCCATTTGTCACCGGCAGCCACTGGGGAGTCGGCGTGCTTCTACCTCCTGGGTGGGGCACCGAGACAGAGGGGGCTTCAGTAATGGCCGAAGCCCAGCCGCAGATTGCTTTTCTGGGTGAGAAATGGGCCCATCACGGGCCAAGTTCATTAGGGCCGTAATTGAATGCTGATGGTGGACCGGTTTGTTCTCTGGTGTTACTCAGTAGCGAGTGAGTAATGCGCACCGTGACTTACAGATAGCAAGGTGCGTGCGTGCGTGCGCGTGCGTGCGTGTGCGTGCGCAGAGGGTAAAAGGAGGACATGCTGAGAGGGCTTTCAGTAAATGTAAGCAGGCATGTACCTGCAGACAAGAGGAAGGGGGACAGCTTGTGGATATGAAGGGAGATTTGCCGTTTCTGGAGCCCGGTAAAAATCCGATTATCCAGTCGTTTCTGTCATGGCCCGTTTCAATCTTTACACCAGGTGATGGGTATACAAAAAGCAACCCCCCCCCCCCCCCCCCCCCCCCCCCCCCCAGTGAGCATCCCTCAGGAAGGATAGGGAGGCTGTTAAAGACAGTTTACGACCGGAGAGAATGGATTCACCGCGCCTGACTGCGCACCTATGGTGGTTAGTGGTTATAATCCGAATCTCAGCATTTCTAATTCAAGTAGACCTATCAGGGGTGTATTCCACACAGCTCTGACCTGGCACATTCCCTTATGAACTAAAAAAAACAATATTATACGCAGACCATTTCTTGTACCCCGCCCATGGGGGCCTAATGCTTGGATCCTGAAACCCCTGGTCTTTGAGAGCGAGACGATAATCATGCTTACCGACTGCTGTGTACATTTATTACAGCAGCGCATGAAGGCCCATCGCACACCGTAATCGGCTGATCTGTCAGTGAATCAATAGAGAGCTCTGATAGGTTGACAGCTGCACCCGGCACTCGTTGTGTTTACCAACCAATGGCAGTCGTTTGTGATTGCCGAGCACGGATCTGTGGTCTGTCAGCGTCAGACGCACGCCGTCTTTCTCTCTCGATCTCACACACACACACACACACAAAAAAAACATTGCTGTGACACTTACTACTATCCATACTATCCAACAAGTGTTTTTGATGTAAACCCTTCGAATGGAAGACTAAACATTCACGACGCCATTCACCTTTGGAATTGTAGACCAAGTCGCACTATTGACAACTTCCAAATCATTGACTCATTGGTTTGATGGCCGGCCTCCCCCCTCACCCCGGCCTCCTCCTCACCCCGGCCTCCCCCCTCACCCCGGCCTCCCCCCTCACCCCGGCCTCCCCCCTCACCCCGGCCTCCCCCCTCACCCCGGCCGCCCCCCTCACCCCGGCCTCCCCCCTCACCCCGGCCTCCTCCTCACCCCGGCCTCCCCCCTCACCCCGGCCTCCCCCCTCACCCCGGCCTCCCCCCTCACCCCGGCCTCCCCCCTCACCCCGGCCTCCCCCCTCACCCCGGCCCCCCCCCTCACCCCGGCCTCCCCCTCACCCCGGCCTCCTCCCTCACCCCGGCCTCCCCCCTCACCCCGGCCTCCCCCTCACCCCGGCCATACAGAGATACAGTCATGCACACTGAGCCACTCACATGCTCCAATACCCCGTTTCACTGCAGTGTGCGGAGATGCATGTGGACAGCGAACAGAAGCAGCAGGCTCGACGATGTGTAAGTTACCAGAGCCTCTGGCCCCGAGACAACGGAGGATCATTCATTAGCCTGTCATTAGCTCCCCTCTGATCCGACCCAGTGCTAGCCAGGTCCTGACCCGGGCCTGACCCAGGTCAAAGGCAGCAGCAGGGGGGCGGATGGAGTCTGTCTCCCCCCTGGATAATGAGCAGCTCTGAGTCCCCTTCACAGCCGGAGCAGCGAGCCTGTCTGTCACCGGTCTCCCCTCCACACACACACACACACACACACACAGTCCGGTCCGTGTTACCTACTGCTGTAGTCCAGCCTGGGTTTACCACAGAACATTCTCTCTCTGTCTAGCTTCATAGTCTAGCATGTAGTTAAGCCCACCCCCCCCCCCCACACACACACACACAAACACACACAAACAAACACACACACACACACACAAAGCAGTCCCCGTTATGCTACTGCTGCTCCAATGCAACCAGGGCTTTGTACAAAGGACACCCTTTTACTTGACAGAATCACATGTATTACAAAACTAAGGCGAGAGGAAGAATATGGTCCTCGCCTGATGGACTTGGCACGTGTTCGTTCCAAGTTACAGCTACAGTGGGTTCGTTGATCAGACCAAAGTCAAATCGTACTTGATGTAGACTCTGGACATAGTTCTGCTTCAAGACCTTCATGAGGATTCTCACCTGAGACTCTCCGAGACCAGTCCCTTCTGGTCTTTACAACGGCCGCCCTGTTAATTTCCCTGAGGGCGACTGGATGTGCCTGATGTTACGGTGGAATTTCTCACCGATTGCTAAGTGCCCCTCAGAGTCTCCCACCTGAAGCAGCGTCTCCCCCTTCCCCTAGCCTCCTCCAACACAGTCTCTCCTGGTCTCACCCTGAACGAAGCAACCGTTGGCGCCAATTAGCTCTCTCCAGGTCTCTCCTCCTCCTCCTTCTCTCATCATCTTCTCCTGGCCCCTCTCTCCCCTGCCAGTCAACTCCCTATCCTGTCACTCTTCCAGACACATTGCCTTCACCTTGACAGTCACTCTGTACTGTGGAACACTCCGGAATACAGCAAGGGCACGAGTTCCCATGTGAAGGATACACATTTTCTGGTTTGCTAATAGACAGGAGGACTATAGAGCGTGACAGGGGAAATTGTGGCAGAAGTCGAGGGGGAAAAAAAAGAAAGAAAAAAAACAGGCCAGGGATATAGATAGGCACCGAGAGCCTGCTAATGTAGCTCTTGCTAAAGTACAGCAGAGGCGATGCGGATGTTTTACCAGAAGATGTAAACATGTCAGAAAATGTGTATATGTGTGCGCCTGGCTCCGAATTTTAACCTCACTCTTTATTTCCTGTTTGTGTTTTCCAGGACGACATTGAGGCCAGGCCAAGGTAAGATGGCGTCGTGAATCATACCCAGGCCCTTTTACCGCTCCCAGCTGAGCCCTGACTGTTAAAAACAGCCTGTCACTGAGGCGTGAGGCTCAGCATGCGACGAGCACACACTTACCACACACCCCCACACACACACACACGTTCACACCTCGTCTCACTCTCTTATACTCCTAACGACGTGTATCTTAACTCGGTATGCGGTCACATGCGCGTCACGTCGATGGCCCGACCAGGCAATTAGTGGCCCTCATCTCAGCGGGCGCAGAAATCGCACCATCGCTGAGGTGACGACCTGCCTGCTCCTATCAGAGGCCATGCAGGCACTGGCCCCCGGGCGGAGGGACTCATTGGACAGTGTGTGTGTGTGTGTGTGTGTGTGCGCGTGTGTGCGTGCTTGTTGTGCGATTATCAGGGTGCACTCTCTAACCCTCAGGTGGAGCATGGTGGTTTCGTTACTGCTGTACATCAGCTAGCAGTCAAATCGCAATGAGTATTTCTGTCTTTTCTGTCAGTCGACCTGTTTGTCAGTTGTTCTTTTTTGAATCTATTTCGCCTGCCTGCCTGCCTGCCTGCCTGCCTGCCTGCCTGCCTGCCTGCCTGCCTGCCTGCCTGCCTGCCTGCCTGCTTTTATCTCTTGTCTGTCTACTTGCCTGTCTATCTGTTTGCCCTGGTCTGTCTGTCTGTCTGTCTAGCCAGCGGCTGGTGTAAGACCATCAGTGAAAGGGTCTTCATCCATTCAGCCTCATATTGATCCAGTAACACTCATTCAGAGCACATCCCTTTCATCAGCCCCTGCTGTGTGTCTGTGGGCTTTCATCTCCGTCTGCCTCCACCTTCTAAACACACTCGCACAGACACACACACACGCACTCATACACACACACACACACACACACACACACACACACAGACACACACACACCCTCTCTCACACACACACACACAGACACACACACCCTCTCTCACACACACGCACACACACACACACACACACATACACACACCCTCACACACACACACAAAACCCACAAAGTCTGGGGATGCTGAAAGTCTCAACTTGGTAAATGCCATTCTGTTTGAAAAAGAGATTACTAGAGAAATATGCCTTTTTGTCATCACAAACTGGGAGTGTTTAAAGAAAGGTAAATATTTAGACACACTCTGGGATATGCTGGTGTGGTTGTGTATCCTGGACAGTATCAGGTTTTCACTGAAGATTGTTTCTTAAAGTGATATGTTCAATATGGCAGCGGCCATTGGATGGCGTGCATACAGTATGTTCTCAGGTCAATTAAAATAAGTGGTCATCTTTATCTTGTGACACCCAGACGCCCAGTGGTTAGGGTAGGTTTTGGCTGTCAGCCTAGCCTAGAATCATCCATCCAGCCCAGCTTAAGCCTGTCTAGTCGTGCCTTGTCATGTGTAGCCTGGTTCAGTCCAGCCCCACAGTGGCACCAGCCTATCCCAGGCTGTTAGTGATGGGGCCTGCCATAGATAATGCTGATGCCAGGACTCTGGAGCAGATGGCTCTGGCTTCAGACCCCACGGTGGGGGCAACCTGCCCTTGGTCAAGGTTAACGCCCTCCCTCCCCCCACACATACTCCCTCACACACACACACATGCCGACGTACACACGCATACACACAGGCTCCCACACTGACTTGCAGACAGATGCACACACACACACACACACATGCAGCAGTAGCTCCTCCAGGCCCTCCCCATCTTGGCTTTCCTTCATGTCCAGTCATAAAAGGCAGCGGGTGCAGCATCCATCCCAGCCTCCTGCCTCCTTCCCCTGCTCTCCTCCCCCGGCACGCTGGCTAAAGACTGGGTAATGGCTGGCATAAAACCAAATGAAGCCATAATGGAGGCTGAACAGAGAGAGGCAGGGGTGATGGGTTTGGGGAACTTACTGCTATATTTAGTTTTATAGAATCCAAGCTAAGGGATGGAGATGGGGGAGGAAGAAGTAGTGGGGGAGGGGGGGGGGGTGGTGAGAAAGAAAGTGGGACTGTGTATAGAGGTTGTAAATAGGAAAGAGGGGAGGGATAGAAAGAGAGGTAGAGATAGAAACAGAGAGAGAGAGAGAGAGAGAGCGTGCGAGAGTGTGATTTACAGACACCGGGGGAGATATATTCGGGCTAAGTGGAATGGGATCCATCCCTGCAAACTGATGACTGAACCGAATCAGCTTTGCATCTCTGCTCTCCTACCAAGTCTTATTGCCAGCATGCTAGTCCAAGTTACCACCCCACCTCGATCCTATCCCCAGCCTCATCTCTATTCCAGTCCAAGCCGTAACCCCACCTCTATCCCAGCTGTAGCCACACCCCATCCTAGTCCCCCCCTATCCTAGTCACATCCTCGGCCCCGCGTCTGTTCTCCGCCCCGTCCCTTATCCATCCCATCCCCACCTCATCCTAGTCCCAGGACCCACCCCGCGCACTCCCACACCCAACCCCACCTCTTCCAAGATTCCCCCTCCTCGCCTCAAACTTCAACTCCACCCTCTGGCTTCCCTCCCCTTCCCCTGACTATATAATCTTGAATTTGTCAAAAAATCGTCAAAGAAATAACATATTTTTCTTTCGTTGATGTGTTAAATGCCACAGCGCCATACTGGTCCTCTGTCTGACAGACTCCGGAGAAACACATCAATAACAGTGCCTATCATGGGGATCTAATCTCCCTCCTGCAGGCTCTTTGTGAACCTGCCTCAGCCGAGGAGCCGAGGCTGTCGGCCTTTCCTCCTGTTCGGGAGCGAAGTCGTATTCGGCTGGAGTTACGTGATACCGTCGTAAAGTGTTGAATTCAGTCAATTTGGGCTGATACACACACACGCGAACCCACACAGACCCCCGTTCCTACGCCTACACAACAGAGACAGACCCACGTTTGAACACACACACACACACACACACTTCACAGACCTACACATGCACACACACTCGCTTTCATACTCACAAACTCCTAAACGCACACACTTTCCTACACACCTCGCACAGAACCCCTTTCCTACACACGCCCTCACACGCACACGCATTCCCCCATTGATCTGGTTTTCCTCTGTCTGCCTGAGCGATCTGCTTCTTCTGATTAGAAGTTCATGTGCGTCTCAGGCCAGAAAGTAGAAAGGCCACTAATCAATGAGAGGTAGCAGAGCATAGAGACACAGAGCGGGTAGGGATGGAGAGACAAAAGGGGAGGGAGAGCGAAGGAGAAAGAGGACCAAAAAAAAAAAAGACCCTTCAAGAGAAAGTAAAGGGGAGAAAACAGCTACCTGCACAGTTGTGTGTTTGGCGTGCGCATTTGTAGTGTGTGCTTGCGGGTGGGCTGTGTGTCTGTAGTTCAGAATGGACAGAAGACCCAGGCCAGGAGGGGCTGTCTGTCTGACAGATGAAACTGGCTCTGTACTCTTGGGCTGCAGACATACCTTCCTTATCAACCACCTTCTCTTTATCTTAGTTTATTGGTTCATGTCTGCGTGTGTGTGTCCTTTCTCTCTCACTCTCAATCTCCCTCACTCATACACACAGTCTATGTCTCTCTCTTACACACACTGTTTTCCTATCTCTCTCTGGTATTTTGTCCATCCGTATCTGTCGTGTTCTTTAGGCCGGCAATGGTTTCATTCAACAGACCGAGAGGAAAGAAAACAGCTAATGCCCAGACACAAAACTGTCCAAAAACCCATTAAAGCAGACAGAGAGCCAGAGGAAACCTCTGGAACCTTCTCTCTCTCACCGCCTTCCTCCTCCTCTACAGCATCTGTCAGGTCAGAGACAATAGCGTTCACTGGGAAGAATCCATCATGTAGATCAATGACCACCGGACCTCCCTTCCATACAGACCGAAGGTAGAGAGGGCACAGGTCTGTACAGATGAATGACAGTCCCTTTCCCATAAGCACCAAGGGCAGAGTGTTCTTCTCCTTTAGAGGCCAAATCAGAGAGGGACCCCGCCCTAATACTTCTGCCTGCAGTCACAGCTGAGAGATGAACCCATTAGGAAGTCAACTGGAGTGTTAGAGAGCTGTGATGTGCTTAAAATGTGTTTAGCTGCGCAGGCATCTCAAGCATGCTCTGTAATCACACTAATATGATCAGGCTCAGCTGGAAGGCCGGGCTTCTAATTATCAGAGCGACACCTTCGATCCACTTGTGCAATCAGTCAGGTTCTCTGGCTGCTCCCTCCAGAGCCTGGGTCCCCCTCATCTACTGTACCACACGCTGAGAAAGAACACACACACACGCTGAGAAAGAACACACACACACACACACACATACACACTGAGAAAGAACACACACACACACGCTGAGAAACAACACACACATACACACTGAGAAAGAACACACACACACACGCTGAGAAACAACACACACGCTGAGAAAGAACACACACACACACACATACACACTGAGATCACATACGCTGAGAAAGAACACACACACACACTGATAAATCACACATACACACTGAGATCACATACGCTGAGAAAGAACACGCACACACACACACTGATAAATCACACACACACACACGCACTGAGATCACACATGCAGAGAAATAACACACCCAAACGAAAATAACACATGCGCAGAAAGAACACACACACACAGAAATAACAAATACACACAGCAATAACACACCTACGCTCAGTGACCGATGCGCTTTTGTAAAGCTCTCCCCTTGTAAGTCGCTTTGGATAAAAGCGTCTGCTAAATTAATAAATGTAAACGTAAACACACACGCACAGAGAAAGAACACACTCAGAGATAACACACACACACTCTCAGAAATAACACACACACAAATCACTTCTCATTTAGTTGATTAGGCCTTCACCAGACACCAATAACAAACACGCACTGAAAAACAAGCAGTGCTACTCGAGCACAGGCGCGGTCCTTCATCAGGAAGTGGCCGTCCTGAGCGAGGCAGAGAGAGCGATGATATGAGAGGCTGCGGCGCCACAGTCACCAGCCTCGTGTCAACACAGGACGGGGAATCCTTGGGCCTCTTGGAACGAGGAAGAGGCTCTCTGGCGCCCCTCCGCTGGCGGCCGGCCCACACTGCAGGGGGAGCGCAGGAGGGGGTGTCCGGTTGCGAAGGCCCGGGACCCCGCGCAGGGTCGCGCCAGCTGGGGAGAGGGGGGGGGAGGGGGAGGAGGGGAGTCAGGAGGGGAGGCACAGGAGACGCAGGATCACTGCCATGGAAGGAGATGACTGGGTTTCCTTTAATGAAATATTTATTAACTCCCCAGGGCGGAAAGAGGTGCTGTAGTCCTCTAGTCCAATGTGTGTGTGTGTGTGTGTGTGTGTGTGTGTGTGTGTGTGTGTGCGTGCGTGTGTGTGTGCGTGCGTGTGTGTGTGCGTGCGCATGTGTGTAATTGTATATGTAGCAGAACAAACATGTTCACGCTTAATAATTCAGGAGATGACACATCAGCAAGCATGTGTGTGTACATCCATGTGCGATGTGCGCGCGTGCATGCGTGCTTGAGGCGCGTGCGCACGCCAAAGTTTTAATGGGTCTCAGGCAATGATTCCAGTCTCCTACCATATGTCACACGCACACACAAACACAAACAAACACCAAGTGATACAAAGCTACCATTTGTCAGGAAAGAGATGCGTGTAAAAGAAATCAGCACGCACACCCACCGTCCATACACAAGGACACACTCTTCAACAGTCATATGATGGCACCTTAATAACGCCACAGCTGGGTATGAATTATTCATGGGAACATCCCATGCCAAAGGCAGCATGGGAACTCAGAACATGCCTAGGTTTATAGCAATTTATGCCAATCAAAATATCCATTGTTGTGTGTCGCTGTGTGCGAATATGTGCTGTTTTTTTTTTCTTCTTGTACCCGCCGATTTAGTTGTTGACTAGTGGTACTTTCAATCTGTCTGTATTCACTGGAATACGAAGGGAAAAAAAAGAGGTAATTTTACCACAACAAAAGCTTCTGATAGCCATCGTGATTTAATGTTAGGGTAACCATAGCAACTGTTGTGGTTTCCTGAAGTTGTTTTCAGCAGTTCTGGGCAGGGAGATGCTTGAGGTAAGGATTAAAGATGAAAGCTTGTAGATAAGCAGGCTTTCTGAGATGTATGGTGTGGCGGGGCGAGGATGCCAGATGACGGCACGGCGAATGTCAGGATGCTAGATGGATTTCCACGCAAGGAGCCAAAGAACCCCCTAGATCAAGCACCGGACAGGATCCCGTGATAGCTGTGATTCACCAGAGGATCTGCGGTAGACCCTGGCCATCTGTCTTCTCCTGGCCTTCTTACTGTAGAACAACCCCCTGAAGAAGGTTCTGGATAGAATATGACTAGAAACGGAAGGTTTCTGAAGAAGGTTCTGGATAGAATATGACTAGAAACGGAAGGTTTCTGAAGAAGGTTCTGGATAGAATATGACTAGAAACGGAAGGTTCCTGAAGAAGCTCTTCTAAGTGCTGTAATCTACTCAGAACAGCCGCACTCTCTTGGGCAAAGGTTTGGGGTAATGACCTTGCAAACTGCGGTTTCTTATCAAAATGCTTTTATCCTTTGTCAGAAAGCGCTGCCCGTCCATTTAAATTTCATATGGAACACATTTTACAGTGTTCTTAAAAAAGATTTGGGATTTGATTTGTTTCTTAACTCCCCACTTCTTTTCTGCTTGTCCCCTCCCGCCCCTCCTGCGTTTTTATCGGTGTGTTGTTGACTGAGCCCAGTTGCCTGCAGGGCCTCTAAGGACTGTGCACAGAGCCTCTACCGAGGCCGGCCTCCTCTGTTGTTATTGATTTGCTGGGAATCCGGAAGAATGCTGACCTTTGACCCCCCCCCCCCCCCGAAGAGAAGCTGAGGAGAAACATCACAAGCGCCCGAGTGCGTCAATGTTGCCTTGCATCCGACAGCTTTGCGTCAAGGCTTCCATACACTCGCCTCATAAAAAAGGGATTATCAATGTGTGTAGGATGCGGGGGGTTGGGGGGGGTGGGTGGGGGTGAGGGTTAGCGTGTGTGTGTGTGTGTGTGCTGACTGCACAGGGATTCTTTTTTTTTTGTTGTTGAAGCATTCGACGGCTCTCTCCATTCTGAGCAGCGGCGGTATCCCTATTTTTCTGCTGACATTGAAAAGCGTCTCGCGGAGGGGATTTAACAATCTTAACAAGGGGAAGCTACAGGATTAGGCGTTAAATATTCCTATTTGTTGAGGTTCCCTTTTTAAAGAAAGTAAGATAGCGTTCAAAGCAGAACAGAGGGGGAGCCGAACGGAGGGGAACGCGAAAGGGTGAATGAGCCGTCTGGGCGCCACGGCAATTCAGAAGGCGGGAGAGAATGAGCAATGGGAGGAAGCGAGCGGAGGAATATTTCAGGTTCGTAGGACAACAACGATAACTTAAAGGGCTGACAGCAAACTTTCCCCTGCTCCAGGGGGTGAACAGTGTGCCGGTTTCGAGCCCGTGTTGCTCATAGTGTTACATCTGCTTCGGCGGATGACCTTGATAACCTTGCGCCGGTTGATATATTGCATCGGCGAGGCCATCCGACGGAGTTGATGCACCGACCGAGGCGCTACCTGTTTGGATAGGCCCCTATCCCAGCGCCGGGCTGCTGCATTTCGGCGGGGTCTCGGCATTCATCTCGTCACCCCCTCGTCCCCCCCCCCCCCCCCCCCCCCATCTCTCGTATCCCTCCACCTGCTTATTAAAGTCCTGCTTTTCCGACACGTCCCCGTCGGGCTGTGCAATAATCACCGTGCTGTCACCCCCCCCCTGCCTCGCAACCCCATCATCCACAGTCCACCCCCCTGCCCCCTTACACCAACACCCCCCCCCCCCAGCGTAACCACGCCTACCCCACCTTGGGGGGGGGGAGAAAAGAAGTAGAAAGAAAGCGACGTGCGATGAATAGAAATGTGTTAATTAGGGGCCGCTACTGTATAGAGGGACTGTGGTGCAGAGAAAGCGTCTGTGTTTGGGAGGGTGCTGGGGGGGGGGGGGTGGTGCTGGAGGGGGGGGGTGGGGAGAGAATAGAAGGGTGACGGAGAAAGGAAGAAAGAGTGTGATTCCTCGCTGCGTGCATGTGACAGCCGCAGAAAAAGAAGCAGGCGAAGAGAGAGTGTGTACAAGGGGAATGTGCGTGTGTGTGTGCGTGTGTGTGCATGTGTGTGTGTTTCTAACATCTGCACGTTTGCGTCTGTGTAGTATCTTTGTACTCTTTTCTCTCCCCAAATCTCTTAACATGCCAACAAAGTGCTTGATTGTGAACAGTGAGAACAGCCGTGCTGTTCCTCTCAGTCTCTCTCCGTCACACACCTGGAGCTAGCCTCTTTGTTTCCATGGTGATGAGATGCCCCAGCTCTTCAGCGGTCTGGCTGAGGGAGGAAGAGGCAGGTGGATGTGGACGAACTTCACAGTCCACCCTGCAGTACACAGTACTCACAGTATTACACACAGTACTCTCAGTAGTACACACAGTACTCATAGTAGTACACACAGTACTCTCAGTAGTACACACAGTACTCATAGTAGTACACACAGTACTCTCAGTAGTACACACAGTCCTCACAGTATTACACACAGTACTCTCAGTAGTACACACAGTACTCATAGTAGTACACACAGTACTCTCAGTAGTACACACAGTACTCACAGTAGTACACACAGTACTCATAGTAGTACACACAGTACTCTCAGTAGTACACACAGTACTCACAGTAGTACACACAGTACTCACAGTAGTACACACAGTACACCCTGTAGTACACACAGTACTCACAGTAGTACACACAGTACACCCTGTAGTACACACAGTACTCACAGTAGTACACACAGTACACCCTGTAGTACACACAGTACTCACAGTAGTACACACAGTACTCACAGTAGTACTCACAGTACACCCTGCCGTACACACAGTACTCACAGTAGTACACACAGTACTCACAGTAGTACACACAGTACTCACAGTAGTACACACAGTACACCCTGTAGTACACACAGTACACCCTGTAGTACACACAGTACTCACAGTAGTACACACAGTACTCACAGTAGTACACACAGTACACCCTGTAGTACACACAGTACTCACAGTAGTACACACAGTACACCCTGTAGTACACACAGTACTCACAGTAGTACACACAGTACACCCTGTAGTACACACAGTACTCACAGCCTTTAGGTGCCCTACGCACAGGGTAGGGGGGTGTTCAGGTGCGGTGTTACCTGGGAGGAATACCAGGGCTGGATCCTGTTGAGCTGTACACAGGGTGATGAGTAAAGACCCCGAGGACCTGAGGACCTGGATCTGTCAGTATCCAGGTCAGACAGCCTCATCATCATGCGCCCAATCACAGGCCGTCATCTTCCAAGCTCCGCGTCCCCTGCACACACGCATACACACACGCCAACGCGCACACACGCTCACCCTCCAGACATCCACGACACGCCCAAGGCTATCGCACAGAGATAAGGCTGCCACGGCAACCACCCGGCCTTGTTGCGTCACATCCCAGACGAGTTCACAGTCCCGGAGGTGCTCGCTGGCAGACGACCGTCGCCCTCCTCGCCCATCCATCCACAGGACAGCAGGACGGCGGGAAGGTTGTCAGGGGGACTTTAATTCAGCGTCCCCGGGACAGGCTCTGGCTCTGGGTCCGTGTAAGTGTTAGCGTGGCATTGGGTGTCTCCCCCTTCAGAATCAGTATTCAGGACAACCTTGAGAGGAATTTGTACGGAAAAGGAGGCAGTATCTAATTACCCTAGTCTGCGCCGCCGGAGTTAGCATGCACGTCGCGTCTCTCCCCCTCTCCTTTCCCTCCGTCTGACTCCTTACAACCACCTTTTCTAGCTCTTGTTTTGGGGCGGGATTGTAGTTTAACTGAATAGTTAACGACCCCCCCCATCCCTTCCCCTCCCCCCCCAATCACCTGTTTGGGTTTTTCCTTCTCATCAGGGGGCGTTGTTTTGGTTGCTGTGAGCTGAGGTCTGTGTTGTTTTGGGGGCAAGCTGCCTCTAGGCCTGAGCTACGTCTCCGTGATTGGACAGGCGATGGACAGACAGCTCCCTGATTGGTCAGACAGCAGACAGGCAGAGAGATGAGCTTCAAACAACAGTCAGCAATCGATTGGCATTTCCCCAACTATTTTTAAGGCTCTCCTGTCCAGAGCTATGATGAAATATTGTGTTACCCCTAGGAGTTGGCAAGCTTTTTTGATAGACGTTTTATAACATGCATTAGTACACATAAAAGTTTATTAGTCAGCCAACATCGGCGAGCTGTCGAGCTGCTCTAACAGTTTCACAGAGGTTCTATACCGCTTCCAATACCGTTACTGCTGTTGGTACTCTGCATCACCACTGAGACAGCCAGCCCCAGACTTGCTATTGCTCTTTATATGGCCTAATATGTTATGTTGTTCTCTTGAAGGACGCCAGCTGTTTGTCATGGAGTTGTTCAGTGTAGATAACGGTTCATGTAGGCCTGAAAAGGATTTGTTCTGTATTTAAACTGAGGAGTTGTCCATGTGTGATACCGAGAATACTGATGTCCCAGGGGGATTAAGGTCCGTCTCCATATTCCTGCGTGTGTGTGTGTGTGTGTGTGTGTGTGTGTGTGTGTGTGGGCGGGTGTGTGGGCGGGTCATTTTTGTGCATGTCCTTCAGACCCAGGGCTTAAAAAACAGAGTTTAGATGATGAGAGTAGTATGACAGAAGGCTTTGCCTAATAGCCAGGCTGTTCTCCAGCTCTCTCTCTCTCTCTCTATCTCTCCATCTCTCATCTCCTCTTCCCTTCACGTGGCCATATGTGCCTCTGCCATCCCTCCGTTTCTGACTGAGGAGAGGAGAAAGTGATTTCCACATCTGCGGCAGCTCCCAGGCTTCTGCTCCGGAGCTTTCCACGACAGCTTGGCTGGGCACCTGGGCGAGCCCCGGCTGGGGAAGTCAGTGGGTGGGGGGGTGCTGTGTGGAGGGCTTAGCTGTGCCAGTCTGCCTGTGTGTGGGCGCCGCCATCGAGCGTCACTCCCAGTAACGGATGGCTGAGTCTGGAACGAGCCTGTCGCTCACACAACGTCACATGACTGGATATGCAAATGAGCCCAGGATGAGTCCGCTCCAAAATAGGCAGGGATTGATGGCTCCTGTAGGGCGGGTAGACAGCGGAGAATTGAGGGAGGCGATGGGGAGGGGGAAAGAGGGTGGAGAGGGCGGGGGGTGAAGGGAGGGGAGAGAGGTAGGGCGGACAGAGAGGTGGATACGGTGTTTTTTCGTTTTTAGAAGCCCTCCAGCGGTTGTTTATCACCAGGAAGCTATTGATATGCTTTCTCAGCAGGCAGCAAACCAGTGTCAGTGGAGAGGGATAGATAAAAGTTGATCTCAGTGGGATTTTTTACACTCCTGACCTTCAGGGAAGAAACTTTTAAAGGAAGTTTCAGATAGACTGCAAGCTGCGGTTAATAATGCATAATTTTAAGCTGATGGAGAAAAAAATATATAGTTTTTCTTCCATCTTCTAAAGTCGAGAGGTTTCTCGAGAAACTCAGGAGAGATGATAAAGGTTCCTGGAAAGCTTTGCTCTTCATGGCAGTGATGTCACACTTCTGGGTTTAAACTGAATCTGGGTCTCAACCACAGAGATAAACTAGGTCCCAACATCTCATCTCATGACAGAAAAAGCACCGGAAAGGAACGACACCACAGTTGGTAAAGTTGTTCAAATAAGATTTAAAATAAATCTTATGAATAAGAATAAATACATATTTTGTATCAACATGGAGCCCTTCGAGACTGAAGTGTAACCCTGATCTCTCTCTCTTTCCAACTCTCTCCATCGCTCTCTCCTTATAAGTCCTCTCTTGTCACTCCATCACATGCCTGAGCTTATTGTCTCGCAATGTTCCGCAAGCCTTGTTGACCGTTCCCTGACCCTGGCTCCAGTTCCACAAGAGCCGCCTGTTAGCTGCCTGGCCTCCCCCCCTCATCACGTTAGCCTGTGACTCTCTCCCCGCCTAGAGGCTGTGTTTGTGGACGCCGCAGCCCTGAAGTCACCATGTAACAGGGGTGCCAAATTTGTCACAACAGCCAGGAGGAGGGCCTGGTTACTGGAGGAGGGCCTGGTTACTGGAGGAGGGCCTGGTTACTGGAGGAGGGCCTGGTTACTGGAGGAGGGCCTGGTTACTGGAGGAGGGCCTGGTTACTGGAGGAGGGCCTGGTTACTGGAGGAGGGCCTGGTTACTGGAGGAGGGCCTGGTTACTGGATCAGGGCCTGGTTACTGGAAGAGGGCCTGGTTACTGGAGGAGGGCCTGGTTACTGGAGGAGGGCCTGGTTACTGGATCAGGGCCTGGTTACTGGAAGAGGGCCTGGTTACTGGATCAGGGCCTGGTTACTGGAGGAGGGCCTGGTTACTGGATCAGGGCCTGGTTACTGGAGGAGGGCCTGGTTACTGGAGGAGGGCCTGGTTACTGGATCAGGGCCTGGTTACTGGAGGAGGGCCTGGTTACTGGATCAGGGCCTGGTTACTGGGGCCAGTTAGAACAGGCAGGGCTTGTCAGTGTGAGGCTCTGTGAGGCTGTTAGAGGCTGGCCTGGCCTCATTTCTCACGGCAGACGGGGGGCGACGTCAGAAGGACCCGGAACAAGCGGCCTCTGTGTCAGCGGGTCCAACGCACGCGCATTTCGAAGAGACACGCGGACGCACACATCCACCACAGCATTCGACACACGCGCTCATCCACACACACACACACACGCACGCTTTCACATAGACACACACGGGTCCACAGACCTTCACACATTGTGTACATGGCAAGTCTCTTTCGCTCTTTAAGCTGCTCTTTTCTTTCATCCCCCTCTCATCCTTAAGACTCATTACTAGACAGCCATTAGACATTAATTGCTGACTAAAAGCCGTTCCAAGGAAACGGGGGCGGGCGAAGGGGGGGGGGGGTCAGACCGAGCTCGCAGACGCTTGCGCCCGGATGCGCTGAGCGCAGCAGCGGTAATCGTTTATCGCGCGTTCGCATCTGTCCGGAGCGCGGCGGCCACGGGAGGATTAGCGGTCACGTGGGCGCGGTTACGGGAGCGAGCAGCGGGCCTGCCGGAGGCTCGTCGCCACGGAGACGCGTTCTGCTCTGCACGTTGAGCCGCAGTTTCGAATTTTACACCCTTAATTAATGAGCGGTTTTATTTATCTGGCATACGTGCACGCCATTACTGCAACAGTTGTCTATTAATTCCTCCATTACCCCCTTTGGCAACAGGGATAGCAGAAGCACTGAATGAGGCAGTGTAAGATGGAATCTGTAGCATAGTTAAGGGTCTTATCTGAAGAGGCTCTTTGTTCATTCTTGAGAACGATTAACAGAGGTACTTAGGCACATGTTAGGGAAACTTTTTTTTTATTTCCCTGACGGATAACCGTATCCACCTCTGCTCACGTGCTCCGCGCAAAAAACACACATTCACACGCACACATAAACATGCATTAGCACCCGCGCGCACGCACCCGCTCCCCCGTCGAGGCGTTAGCGCACGCCAGCCTGCGTGATTCCTGCGACTGGCCGAACGTCGTTCTCTTCCGCTTGGCCGACCTTGCGTTGTGCTTGGTAGCTGGAGGAACGCTCTGGGTAATGTATGTGGCTCCTGTGGGCGGGCTGCACAGAATCCCCCCCCCCCCCCCCCCCTGGCCGAGCCTCCTGCATTTCATAATGGACAGTTTTACATAATGAACATGCATGAACATGAGCGAGCGTGTTGGGGGGGGGGGGGGGGTGTTGTAAGGGGGGGGGGGGGGGGGCGGCGGTACTGAACAGCGCCTTCGCTCAGGTGAGTAAGCAGCTCTGGGAAGCTGATCTCCGATATGCCATAAACCCTTTCTCATTACGGCATTTCGGTCCGGCGCACTGCGCATGCACGCAAGGACCCTTTGTCAGCGGACCACCTTAAATCTGTAAACTGGTGGTGTTTCAGGGTCTTGGAAATATATTGCCTCAGTTGACGTGTTGTTGAGGTTATGTTTTATGTGTTTTATCAGCCCCGGGGTTGTGAGAGGGACAGGGTTTGGAAGAGAGTAATCTCTTTGCTTTCAATATGTCAACTTGCTTTTGGCTATATATTCAGCTCTATTCTCTCCCTGAAAAGAGGTGTTACGTCTCTGGAAAAACCTCTGTCACACTATTTGTCGAGAACGTTTAGGGAATTATGTAAAGTAATTCTCTGGTTGATCCTCAATAATGTTGTGTCTTTTTGGACCTGCTGTTGTGGCTGCTCCTCCAGGCTTTGTTTCAGCTCGTTATTAAAAAGTCGGTCCTCTGCATGTCTTGTTGTCGTGTTTGTGTGTCTCCAACCTCAGGCTCTGGCTCAAGATTAGTATTCTGAGAGAACGTGGAGGCTATTGCGTTCCTGTACGTTGTCAAAAGTGTCTGGCGTTGGAGGAGAAACCAACGCTCTCCTCTGTCGGTCTCCGCGTTCCAACCCTCTCCTCTCCTGTCGCCGCCGCCTTCTGCGCTGTTGACGAGCCTCGACGACAACATCTCCTTTACACGCCGTCACTTCCAGCTGCTTCCTGTGTGCCGTGCCTGTCTGACGCCTTACTTCCTCATCAGACCTCAGGAGATGGAAGAAGCTGTCTCTTTCCGTCTGTCCTTCTCACGCTTTCTCCGCCTACTTTCCTCCCCCCCCCTCTCTGCCTCTCTCCCTGTCTGCTCCTGTCCCCCGCTCTCTCCCTCCCTCTCGTCCTCCCTCGTGTCTCCCTCCCTCCCTACCTCCCTCTCAGTCCTTTCTTCTCTCCTTTCCGCCGCTCTTCCTCTCATCATGATATACCCACTGCTCACGTCCTTCCTGTCAGGATCAGGGTGGTACGGAGGGAGGAGTGGACGTGCGTGGAGGGGTCACTCCTTGCGTCCACCTGTCTGGGGAGAGTCTGTCAGACGAGCAGAAAGATGAAACGACAAGCACACTGCTGAGATTAGGGATCCCTGCAGGGTAACAGTCAGATCGATCCAGCCAAGCTTTTACTCAGTCAAATCACTTGCACCTTGGATTGTGTTTTTCACAAGGTTCCACCTCATTCTTTTTTTTTTCCCCGTCTCTGTCTCCCCTTCTGGCTCTTTCCTCTCTCTTTTCTTGCTCCTCTGGATCTGGGTCTCTCACAAGGGTTCGTCTGCAGAGTTCAATCAGCCCTCGAGCTCTACAGGTTTTACTCCATTAGGTAGCAGCATAGTGCTGTGTGCAGAGCAAGGACGCCACGCTATCCTCAGGGCTCTATCAATAATCATTAAGGCTCCTCTTTCCTTAGGCCAGAACTCCTGCTGAAGTATTGGTGTGGTGGCTAATGTGATGGAGCAGCCCCAGCTGGTATCAGGGTCTGTTTGGAAATGAAAATCCGGTTTTTAATTAGTTAGTCTGAGGAGGGTGGGGTCCTCTACGACTGCGTCACCTGCTCTTCAGACTCTGTCACCTCCTTTACAAACTGTGTCACTTCCTCTACGACTGTGTCACCTCCTCTTCAGACTCTGTCACCTCCTTTACAAACTGTGTCACTTCCTCTACGACTGTGTCACCTCCTCTTCAGACTCTGTCACCTCCTTTACAAACTGTGTCACCTCCTCTACGACTGTGTCACCTCCTCTTCAGACTCTGTCATCTCCTTTACAAACTGTGTCACTTCCTCTACGACTGTGTCACCTCCTCTACAGACTCAGTGTCACTTCCTCTACGCCTGTGTCACCTCCTCTTCAGACTCTGTCACCTCCTTTACAGACTCTGTGCCACCTCCTCTACGGCTGTGTCACCTCCTCTCCGACTTTGTCACCTCCTCTACAGACTCAGTGTCACCTCCTTTACAGACACTGTGTCACCTCCTTTACAGACTCTGTGTCACCTCCCCTACGACTGTGTCACCTCTACGACTGTGTCACCTCCTCTACAGACTCAGTGTCACCTCCTCTACAGACTCAGTGTCATCTCCCTTACAGACTCTGTCTCACCTCCCCTACGACTGTGTCATCTCCTCTACGACTGTGTCACCTCCTCTACAGACTCAGTGTCATCTCCTTTACAGACTCTGTGTCACCTCCTCATCTTCCTCTTGACCCTGCTTTCCCTCCACCCTCCTCCTCCGCTGTGCATTTGACAGATCCAAAGTGCTGTGGCCTGTCTATTTGCGCAGCAGGATTAAGAGGGGGAGCGGGCCAACAAGGTGATCTCAGCATTTCCGAATGAGGACTTAGAGGCTGTGCGGTTGTTAGGCCAAGCAGTGGGATAATTTTGGGAATTGCATTTGTAATTGAATTTTAGATGATTCATTTTTTCTTAATAGTGGTTTAATAGTAGCTTCCAGTTGGTAGAAAGGAAGTTGGGTCAAGAGGTTGAAGACTCAGTGGAGATTAGTTTGACCAAGCAGGGTCATCTGGAGGCATGTCATCTGGGTGGCTTCAGATATTTATGACCTGAGGGGAAGATTTTGAAAGGGTCTAGTTGGAGAAATACAGTGAGGTGCTATTGAAACCTTTTGCTATGGAGACCTTCTGTAATTAACAACCCATTGTGGATAAGAGTGTCTTTGTTTGAATTAAAATATGTTTAGATACCTGCTGCTTGATAGTTCAAGGAGCTCCTTTAAATAACAGAAGCTGGAGATGATCAGGGCTTCAGAACATTTGAGAAGCTGTTTAGGTATGTGCTACTTCTGATACATCACTAGGGAGTTTTGTGTTAGACGTGCGAATCTTGTCCATATCGAGCAACCACCCACCCATTCATCCATCCATCCATCCATTCACCCATTCATCCATCCATTCACCCATTCATCCATCCATTCACCCATTAATTCACTCATTCACCCATTCATCCATCCATTCACCCATTCATCCATCCATTCACCCACCCATTCACCCATTCATCCATCCATTCATTCACACCATTCGTCCAGCCTTTCGTCCTGCCATCCATCTCCCAGGTATGCCGACATCTCTCATTGGGGCCTAAGAGGGTGCGCTCCTAAGAGTCGCTCGACCCCGGCTGCCCCCTGCTTCCAGGCCACGGTCACAGGCGGGAGGAGGGCAGGATGGGTGCTCATCAATAATACATGGTTTGCATTAAAGTTCATGAATAAGTCATGACCTGTAAGAGCCGGGAAGTCTCCAGTATAGAGCCACCGCCGCCAGCCCTGATACCACTCCTACTACCAGAGTCATGAGGGAGAGGCTGCGGGAGAGAGAGGCCTACTAAGCCACAGGACATAGATTATTGAAAGAGCCTAGTTAGATACAGCAGAGAGAAAGAGAGAGGACATAGAGGACATAGGGAGAGAGCAGACAGAGATGACAAACGCAGAGGCAGAGAGAGTGGGTGAATTGGGGTGGTGTGGTGGTGGGGGGGGGGGGGGGGGGGGTCCTCCTCTCCTTCTAGCATTTTCGCAGAGCTTTCCCTGCTCCATCCAAGAGTCATTTCTTCCACGTCCGGATGGAATAAATAACTTCTTCCATCCATCTGTCCTAGGGCTCAGAACAGAGAGGCTGAATATAAATAGTTCATTTGCCTTCAAAGAGGCGGCTGCACCATAATGCATGGGAATGTATTTATAATTACCCTAACAGCCAACCTAAGTCTGGCTGAAGGGAAATGGGAGACGACACGTAAATATCAACACCGGCGTTGGCCTTTGATGCTCCGTGTGAAGGCTGTCCTTAGACCAGGGCTCGCCGGGGGGGACGCGATCCGCTCTTAGAACCCCGATGGTCACGGTCCGATCGGAGCGAGGGAACCGGGTGCGAAAGTGTTAACTTGAAGTGCGTGGGGTGGGCGGGGGGGTGGGGGGGGGGTGGGGGGGTGGGGGGGTGGGGGGGGTGGTGTCTGTGCTGGGTTCAAACAGGGTAAGCGGAGAGAGATGAGGCGGAGAGGTAGAGCCAGTGGAGGAGAGGGGAGATCTCCTCATAGAGACCTACCTGGTCCCCCCCCCCCTCTCGACTGCCATACACAGTTGGAGAGCTGAGTTTAACGGAGCGGGGGAGAAAACGCACGGAGGAGTTGAGAAAGTCGAAAGTGGGGAATGAGCGAAGGAAGAGGAGGAGGAGGCTGTCAACCGCGGGGGGTGGGGGGGGGGCTCTGTCACCCACGCTGTCCAATTAGAGGCTGTGATTAGCGCCGGCCCTCCCCGGTGAAATTGAATCCATCAGACTGCCTCTGATTGCTCTGGGCCTCGGCAATTTGGCAATCACTTTATCTGTGTCACTGGAGAGCCACTTGCACGAACAGGCAGAGCGACTGATGAAATTTAACTTTGGCTCCTATGATTACATTTTAAATCCGCCTTGATCCTCTATGTTTTATTGGTCGGAGGAGACAGGCTGGCCGAGCGGTTAGAGAATCGGGCTCGTCATCGGAAAAGGTTGCCGGTTCAAATCCCCGCTGTGGCAACATGACGTTGTGTCCTTTGGGCAAAGGCACTTCAGCCTACTTGCCTCAGGGGGGGAATGTCCTTGTACTTGCTGTAAAGTCGCTCTGGATAAGAGCGTCTGCTGAATGACTGCATGGTAATGCATTCGTGATCTTGCTCTTGAGGAAATGAAGAGGAAAGCAAACGTGCGGAGATTCAGTTGTGTTTTCCTTTTCCCAGAATCCCCGAGCTGAGACGAGGTCCTCGTTTGCCTGACGACTGCAGAAGGAACGGACCTGATCCCTCCATGGACCACGCCCCCTGACCTCGGCCAGCAACCAATCGCAAACCAGCCACCGTGTGCGGTCCTCCCTGCATCTGTTCATTATAGAGGGACGGTCGTTCCTCTCTTCTCATTTCTGTCTCATTTTTCTCTTTCTCACCTTTTTTTGCTTCTCTCTTTGTCTTTCTCCTCTCTTTTTGTTTCGTCTTTCCTTATCTTTCTACTCTTCCTTTCTTTCATGACTGCTGTGTCGCTGGCACTAAAAAGCTCTGACAATTCACTTTTTTTTTTTACTCCCAAACTTTTAATTCCTTACTAGCAGACTTCTTTGTCTAATTGAAGTGTGCGGGTTCTGCGCAATCCATTACCGTCAGCCTCAATTATTTTCACAACCAATCTTGGCTAAGGTTCTCGCTTCAGAAAGGATTCTGGGTAGGAAGCATTGTGCCTGTACCCGACAGATGTTAGACACAAATCCTGAAATGTTTAGTGTGACACACCATGCTGTCCACTAATGTGGTGTTCTGGTATGACAAGCAGCTTTGAGAGAGAAAGAGGGAGGCAGGAAGAGTCCAACTGAACCTGACAGGTGATGGAGGCTGAGCCGAATCCCTTTCGGTTCAAAAGAAGCCTCTTCGAAAATGGTTTTTTTTTTCCGCGTTAGCAAGGCGTCGAGCAGGACTCGGATGGAACATGCGACCGTGCGGACAATCAGACGTACATCCGTGTCGACGATATCCGTGTGGTACGGAAGTAGCGTGCGGATTATCCGGTGGACAGAAGCCATTTGAGTCTTCTGAAAAAGTTGGGAGCGGGCAATGGACGAGCAAAAAATAGGATGTGAATATTCTCAAACGTTTCTACCTGAAGTGTAATGCCTTTTTAATTAGGCTGGTGTGGAGATGGGAGAGAGACAAAAGGGGGCAAGAGAGAGAGCAGAGGAGTGAGAGAGAGAGAGAGAGAGAGAGAGAGAGAGAGAGAGAGAGAGAGAGAAGAGAGAGACCGTATAAACGCACATCACTGGAACAACGGAAGTCTTTCTTTCTGTGGTCCCCCCCCCCCCACTGTCATTACCGGAATAGCCTGCTTATAAAGATGATGAGTAATTAGACCTGGCTGTCTGCTCTGAGACCATCCAAAAATAAGGATCTCATTGGCTCCAAACAGACGCTGAACGCCGTCCGCTCCGACGGTGACGGCGTCATTAGCTCACCTCTCATCTCTCAACATCAAAGATGGTGGGCGCCAATTTCTCTCCGCTATCCAGTTCAAAAGAGCCCCTTTTTTGGCAGTTATTTGGGAAATGGGAGGGGGAAGGAGGGGGGAAGGGATGGATGGTGGGCAGGGGGAAGGAGGGAGGGAGGGAATGAGAACGAACCAAAGAGTAACACGGGAAGGAAAGAAGAATGAACAATGTTAAGGAAGTCAGGAAACAATACGAAAGACAGACAATGAGATGATGAAGTCACATGGGTGGCTCTTCCGGGTCACCAGACACATGGACCTTAAAGATACGGTGTGTGTGTGTGTGACCTGGCCAGCAGTGTGTGTGCTGCAGTGTTGTGTCCATCTGCAGTGGGTGGGATCAGCTCTCTGTCTGTCTGTTTTCTGAGGACCTTGCCCCCTGTCACTGCACACACACACTGGACTGAATAGGATTCTTAATCTCCATGTAGTTATCTCTCAACCTCAATCTCAGTAACAGTCTGGGGGTCTAGAAGCAGCATGTGTGTGTGTGTGTGTGTGTGTGTGGCCTTGTGTGTGTGTCCTTGTGGGCCCACACTCACCCCTTGACCCAAAGCGTACCGTTTCCGTGGAGACCCGCCCCCCCCCCCATCAGGTTCAGTGGGAGGAGCCTGTCGTCAAAGGCAACCAACGGTTCTCTCTGACCTCTGCCCCTCGCCCCATTCTGTTCTTTCTTCCGGAAAACTCCCCTGCATCCCCGTCTCGCTCGTCTCTCCGCCCCTCCCTCGACGGGAATTCACACAGAGAAAGCTGGGGTCTTTGAAACACCAGCCCCAGTTTCCCTCAGACGCTATGTTCTGGGACAGACCTCCATGTTAGTCCTCTGGAAAAACAACCCCCCCCCCCCCCCCCCCCACCCCACTGAGCATCATGATACTCATAGCCCGGCTTTTCAACTGAAATGGAGTCATTCATCCATGCATCTATTCTGTCACCTCCGGCACGCCGCTCCTCTTCCCCGTCCCTGCTCTGCTCCTCCGGCACGCCGCTCCCTCTTCCCCGTCCCTGCTCTGCCCCTCTGTCAGCCGCTCTCCCTCCATCCACGCAGTCATCCCTCGGACGTCTTCAAGCCCTTCCTCCGATCATCCTTCCCTTCTTCTATCAGTCCCCACGCGGGTTTTTCACCCGCTCTCCTTCCTCTCGTTGTCCGCCCCCCCCCCCCCCCCCCCCCCCCCCCCCCCCCCCTCCCATCCCCTGTCTCGGTGTTGTAAACTGGAGGCGCTGGGCAGTTCCTGTTCTGTGTGAGGGAGTTTAATGGCCGGTCTGTGGGCAACAGAGGTGACATGTTTTTTTTGTCATCGGGACAGGCCAAACAACATCCCACAACGCTCGGCTTCATCGCTCCTCCTCTGGTTTCCTGTCGAGCTGTCGTTAAACTCTTCTCCACACCTCTCTCCTCTCAAACTGTTCTCTCTCTCTGTCCGTCTTTCTCGCTCCCTCTCACTGTCACTTTTCTGTCTCTCTCTTCCTGAGTGGACTCTCTCAGCTGAATGTGTGTGTGTGTGTGTGTGTCTCCAGGTTAGCCACACTGGGAAAGAGAGAGTGACAGATGGCAGCCTCAGAAATTGTGACAAATTGAAGAGAGAAAAAAAATGAGGGAAGTGAGTGTGAGGTGTGGAAGAGAGAGAGAGAGAGAGAGAGAGAGAGAGAGAGAGGGGACCGTGAGAGGAGGAAGTGTGTGAGAGAGAGGAGAGTGAAGGAGAGCGTGCTCTGAGGTGTGTTCGGAGCCCCTCACTCTTTTTTTCCGTTCCCCCTCCGTGTGGTTTGCCTTCATTCAGCCCGTTCTGGATCTGGATGAAACGATCCTTCCAGTTCTGTTTGGAGCAGCTTTTTGATGCGTGTGGACGTGTGTGTGTGTGTTTGTGCGTGCGTGCGTTTGTGTGCGCGCTCAGAACTGCTGATCAAGTCCAGGAATGCGTGACTTCTTTCGTGTGTGTGTGCGTGTGCGCCTGCCTGCTTGTGTGTTTACGTTAATGGCGCACGCATGTGTGCTTGGCGAGGGGTTTGAAGCCTGCTGGCCAGATGGCTCCTAGCCCCACCCCCCCCTAACAACCCCGCCCCCCCCACGCCTTCCCAAAAAACACAAAAAGATAAAGTTGTAGGTAAAGTTGAGGGTGCTTATTCATCTGTTGTGTGTGTGCGTGTGTGTCTGCTGTGTGTGTGTGTCTGCACTGTGTGTGTGTGTGTCTGCTGTGTGTCTGTGTGTGTGTCTGCACTGTGTGTGTGTGTGTGTGTTTCTTCTAACCCTGGGTGCTGCCTGCCCTCTAGTGGTTTGTTAACCCCCCTCTCCTCTCCTCTCTCTTCTCCTTTCCTTAGTACCCTCCCCTCCTCTCTCCTCATATCCAAGGTGTCGAGCAGCTAATCATTCCTCCCTCCATGTAAACTCAGCTCCCCTCTCTGCAGTCAGGACTGACAGTGACGGTGATGATGTCATCGGGCCCTCCAGAGTGACACCTGGTATTACCGCTTGTCTCTCTGGAAGGAAACGACCGACCAATCAGCTTGGAGCTGACGGGCAGCAGACTTCATGAGGGTGGATTTGCTTCGTTACTGTTTCTGCCTGTGTGTGTGTATGCGTGTGTGTGTTACACTGGACAAGTCTGAGATGTGTGTGTGCCGGGCTGTGGAATGAGTGTGCGTCTGGGTGTGTGTGTGCTGTGTGTGTGTGTGTGTGTGCGTGCGTGCTAGACTGTTCGCTGGTAGACACGGCTGCTCTGCTGCTCGTCACAAAATGAGAATTGTGTCTTTTTTGTCTTTCTTTGTGTCTCTTTCTTTCTCCACCATGACGAGACGAGTGGATTCTGACACAAGTAGCTCGTTTGCATACTTGCTGACAGGTGCCCAATCAGAAGAATGGAATGCACTTCAAAAACACACCGTATCCCGGCAACCAGGGCAGCCAGCTTGTGGAGTGTGTGTCTCGTTTGATTGGCTCAGACAAAGAGGCGTTCTGCATTAGGATGGAAACACTGCCACTTCAATAGCTTCTATTATGCTCTCCTGTTGGCCCCAAGCTTGTTCTGGTAACAGGATACGTGTTGTGTGTGTTTGTTGGTTTGTGCGTGCAGGTCTTTGTCTATGTGTTGGTGTGTGTGTGTGTGTCTTTTGTTTATGTGTGTGTGTGTGTGTGTGTTCCCAGCCTTGGTGTCTGTGGTCTCATGTCCTGCTTTAACCTTAATGGAGACAGATGATGCACTTGGAGAGACTTCAGGGAGAGTTCCTGTACTATCTCAGTGTGTTATGGTCTTGGAAAAGCCCAGTGTATACATGGTGGATGGTAGATCAGTATACAGTGTAAACAGATCAACACTTCGTCATAGCACGCAATGTAACTGTGTACATATTTGTCAGTGAAAATGCATAGGTAACAGTGTGAGTGTGTGTGTGTTTTGAGACAGCCTTGAAACTCCGCTATGTGTGTGTGTGTGTGTCATGTTTTAACCATCCTGCATTGGCTGATTGTCATGAACCTTCAAAAGGTTTTTCTTCAGGGTTGAAGATTGCCCGCACACAGGTACAGGCACACGCACACACACACACACACACACACACACACTTCAAAGCCCCCTCACCTAGGCCTCCCACTGCTGTCCTTGTTAGGATGTGCAGCAGTCATGCTGAGCTCTGCTCTTGGTGATGAAGCCAGCTCGCTGACAGTTCGGCCGTTTCCTTCTCTTGTTTTTACATCTGCCGACTTCAACAAGTGTCTGTCTGTGAGCTGTGCACGCCCGTCTGCCTGTCACTTTAAGAATCAAAGCAAAGCGGAGGGAGAGGAGAGGACACACAATGGGAGGGAGGGAGGGAGGGAGGGAGGGAGGGAGGGAGGGAGGGAGGGAGGGAGGGAGGGAGGGAGGGAGGGAGGGAGGGAGGGAGGGAGGGAGGGAGGGAGGGAGGGAGGGAGGGAGGGAGGGAGGGAGGGAGGGAGGGAGGGAGGGAGGGAGGGAGGGAGGGAGGGAGGGAGGGGCAGCGGTGCACTTCTCCGGTGGCGGAGGAGAGGGTTTACAATGTCATGCTGTAGCAGAATAACACCTCCCCCACGCAGCCGCTGACCTCCGGCTAGACAAAGCACTGAGGCGCACACCTGGAGCCCAGAGAAACCACACACACACACACCTCTCTCCTCTCCATCCCTCTCTCTCTCCCTCACTTTCCGCTTTCCACTTTTCATCCTCTCTCTCGGACTCGCTCCTGTCGTTCGCAGTCGCCCTTTTGATGCTCTCTCCCTGACCTCTCTTTCTCTGTATCATTCTCTCCTTTCTCCGGATGGGTAATGAGATGGATTCAGGCAGAAGATAATTAGATGTGTGGGAGAGAGAGAGAGGGAGAGAGAGAGAGGGAGAGGAAGAGGGAGAGGGGGAGAGAAGGAGAGAGAAACAGAAAGTGAGGTGGGGTTAAGAGAGAGGGGGGAGAGAGACGCGGGGTAAAACAGCGGACAGGAAATAGAGAGAGAGAGAGGCAGAAGAGTGCGTCATCCTGAGTGTCATCAGGGCAGGGAGCGCTTGTGCTGTGGCAAGTCCCTGTTCCAGAGACATGTCATCTCCACAGCGGAGGGAGGGAGGGAGGGAGCGGGAGGGAGGGAGCGGGAGGGAGCAGGAGGGAGCGGGAGGGAGGGAGGGAGGGAGGGAGCGGGAGGGAGGGAGGGGGAGGGAGCGGGAGGGAGGGAGGGAGGGAGGGAGCGGGAGGGAGGGAGCGGGAGGGAGGGAGGGAGGGAGGGAGGGAGGGAGGCAGGCAGGGAGGCAGTGAGGCAGGGAGAGAGGCAGGCAGGGAGGCAGGGGGAGAGGCAGGGAGGCAGGCAGGGAGGCAGGGAGGCAGGGAGAGAGGCAGGCAGGGAGGCAGGGAGAGAGGCAGGCAGGGAGGCAGGGAGGCAGGGAGGCAGGGAGGCAGGGAGGCAGGCAGGGTGGGAGGCAGGGAGGCAGGGAGGCAGGCAGGCAGGGAGGCAGGCAGGGTGGGAGGCACTCTGATGTGATTGAAGTGGTGTGGGAATGAAGAGAGCAGGGACACACCTCCAGATGGTGGGAGTTTATGAGCTCAGAAAGCATGCTAGAAGTGATGCCAGGGCCTAGGGAGCTGCTAACCACCCTCGTTAATGTCATGGAAAGGGTGTGAGTGAGTGAGTGAGTGAGTGAGTGAGTGAGTGAGTGTGTGTGGGTGTGCCACTGTGATTCTGTCCATGTGTCCGTTTCGTGTGTGTGAGTGCTAGTAAGAGCTAGGAATACTGTGTGGATAATGCTAGCCAGCAGTGTATGTGTGTGTGTGTGTGTATTTGTGCTGCAGGCTGTTTGTTCCAGAGCCTACCTTTGTGTGAGGACTCCACCTCAGTAAGGGCTTAAGGCACACGCCATAGAATCAGAATCAGAATGGGGGTTTATTCGCTATGCAAGATTAACAAACATAGAATTCACTTTGGCAGGAACGAGCAAACATAGAACATACTGTATATGTGGCATACTAATAAAATAAAATAGGTACAGAGTGGAATGGGTATATATAGTACGTGGGGGGGAGGGGGTGGGGTGTATATACACAGTAGTGTATATACCCCCGCACCCTGCAGGAAGCAGACCTACTTCGGACATCATGAATCAAATATGCTAGCTCTCTCCTTCTCTCTGTCTGTTTTCCTTCATCTCTTTCTCCATTTCCATGGTGAACCCAGCCCCCCCCCTCAGCCACGCTATCTGAACACACCAAGCAGCCTGCCGGTGTGTCTTTGGCGGCGCCATTGGGTGTTCTTGTATGTGTGGGCGTATTCCTCTGTGTGTGTGTGTTTGTGTGTGTGTTTGTGAATGCCTGTGTGTTTGTGAGTGTGTGCTTCTGTTGCCTGTCAGGTTTGCGCGCGAGTGTGTGTGTGTGTGTGTGTTTACGGCAAAAGAAAGCCCCCGGGCATGCTGGGACTGGGGGCAGAGCAGGGCCTTTCTTTATTTGTAGTTTTACTGAGGTAATTACTGCAGTTTTACTGAGGTGATTACTGGAGTCATTCCTCTTTGTTCTGGCCCTCCCTCCTCTGAGATCTGGCCTTCATTAATTGGCACCATCAAAGCATCCGTCCGGTTTGGAATGGAGGAGAGAGGGGCTTCAGGGGGGCTGTCTGCTGGCCGGGGGCACAGTGGAGGCGGGGCTGACGCTGCCTAATTAGGGCAGGGGTCTGCTGCCTACACGCTGGGTCTCAGTGGCCCCTCGCGGATCGCACACAAACATGCACGAGCACACACACACACCCTCCGCAGCTTGTTTCGGGGTCAGGTTCGGAGCAGGAACCGGTCACGCCGCTGGGGACCGAGGAAGCTTCAAACTCTCTTTGTCCGGCCCCGCCGCTAATGATTGCTGGTGTGTGTGTGTGTGTGTGTGTGTGTGTGTGTGTGTGTGTGTGTGTGTGTGGTTGTTTATGTTCAAGCTCTCCCATTGATCTAAGGCTTGGGGTAAAACAGTGGAAACAGTGTCTTCCAATGGAATTAGTCTGAGGGAGTAATGAGGGCTGCGCTTCGCTGGTCCACAGTGTTTAATAGGGATCTGCAGCCACAGCTGAAGAGCTTCCATCACTGGGAGTGACAAGGCTGTCCAGGGGACTGTGTGTGGATGTGTGTGTGTGTGTGGATGTGTGTGTGTGTGTGTGTGTGTGTGTGTGTGTGGGTGTGGATGTGTGTGCGTGTGTGTGTGTGTGTGTGTGTGTGTGTGTGTGTGTGTGTGTGTGTGTGTGTGTGTGTGTGTGCGCGTGCGTGTTCTGACCTGTGTCAGCTCTCCCGGAAGCTTCCGGAATACAGCATAGAGCTCTCAGTCTGGGCAGTTCAACGTCTCAAGTCAACACTACTAAAGCCAGGCTGCTCTTATATAATCCTCCCAAATCCACACACACACACACACACACACCACACACACCACAAAGGTGTTTTTCTCTCCCTGTATCCGTGAGAATCTGTACTGGAAGTCACAGTAGTTTGCATGAATAAGAGGTGTATTGACATAGTTGGTTGTTGCTGTGACGATTGCGATCCTGTTCTTGTCTGGATCGCTATCGATGGGGGCTGGACAGTCTCTGTTCTGGCTGAGCCAGATCCCTAAAGGAGTGCAGCTCGGTGCCAGATGTGTGCTGTTACGAGGCAGGTACCCCCTCTTGGGTTTCGGGAGGGGGGTGATGATCCCCCCCCCCGACACGTTCCTAGCCCTCCTGCTGGGAGCTCTGAGGGGAGAAATCCTCCGCAGTGTGATTGTTGCTTCTCCCTCGGGGGAAACTCATCGCGCTGAGCCTGATCACTGTTCCTGCCTTCCTGGCGATCCGCTTCACACAGCCGGAGCCTCCTGCCTTCCTCTCTCCTCTCCTCTCCGCCTCTACCCCTCCTGTCTCTTCACTGAGATGCACCAGCTCCCAGCTCCCATTTGGTTTGAACGCGCACTTTTTATTTTTCTCATTTCATTTTCTCTCACTCTCAGGAACGAGTAACCGGAGACCCCGTTGTTAAACTCCCACCTTTACCTCAGAGACAGAGAAGGAGAACCAGAGAGAGAGAGAGAGAGAGGCAGACGGTCTGCTCAGCCCTCCCTCCCTCTCTTCCCCTCGCCTCTCTCTCTCTCTCTCATTCCTCAAAAGACCGTTTTAGTTTTGAAGAGGATTAACGGAGTCGCGATGTTCATTAAACCTGCGTGACCTTCGACACCAGGCTAGAAATCGGGATGTTGCGCCCGTCCCACGGCGGCGTGAGATTCTCTCTGCATCCCCCCCCCGCCTGCGTTCCACTCTGCGGCTGTCGCTGGGACCGATTGATCTTTCGTTTTTGTGTGTCTCGTCGGCGCGCCGTGTCTCTTCGTTTAAGTCTCGCCTCGGACGAGCCGGGCTAAGCCGAACCAGATGTTTCCAACGGTTCTAATTCGTGCGCTCTCCCCCCTTCCCCCCCTGCTCTCAGAAGCCCCCGGCCAGGACTTCGTGACGCTGGACTACCGCCTGCGTTACTACCCCAGCATCACCTACGCCGTCATCGGCAGCGCCGTCATCTTCGTGCTGGTGGTGGCCCTGCTGGCCCTGGTCCTCCACCACCAGAGGAAGCGCAGCGTGCTCCTGCCCCGGGGCGTCCGGGGAGGCTCCCTCCTCCACCACCACCACCAGCCCCTGCTGCTGTCCCGCCTGGTCATCCTGGACCGCGGCCACGTCCACCCGGCAGGCCCCGGCCTGTCCCCGGTCTCGCCTGGCTCTGCTGCCCAGTACGGCGCTGCTCCCCCGGGCCTGCAGCTGCTGTCTGGGGCCCTCTACCCCAGTGGAATACCCATGGACTCCCCTCCTTCCTACTCCCAGGCTGTGCTGGATGTCAGGTGAGCAGGGCTGTTGCAGGTTTTTGTTGCTATACTGAAAGGCTGTGTGTGTGGGGGGGTGTGTGTGTGGGTGTGTGTGTGTGTTTTTGTGAAGATGTTGATCTTGCTTGTGTTTGAGTAACATCACCTCCTCCTTGACTCCTCCTTCCTCCAGCCGGCCCCCGTGGTTTGATCTTCCTCCACCCCCTTACCTCCAGGATGGGGAGCTGCCATCGGAGGGAGAGCTGCCCCAGTACGAGGACCCCACGCCCCCCTCATCTCACCCCAGCACGGTGCCTTCCGAGACCCCTGCAGCCAGAACTGTGGCCCCAGGCCTCTCCCGACCTAGTCTGAACACCAGAGAGGAGTCGGACCAGCTGTAGTCCCTCTCCCGCCGGAGGGATGCTTGTACATAAGACACTAAAGGACCAGAGGACCAGGCCCCAGGGGCCGTGCAAAGCTGGAAAGGAGCTACCTTTTTTGGGGAGGCTCTGAGAACCGTCCTGCTTGCTGTGGAGCTCACCAGGGACTCGAGAGCCCTGCTGTACATGAGCTATGCCGCAGTACCTCTGGCTGCTATACAGGCTTACTCCCTGGACTGCTGCTGTATGCTGGCGCCACCTACTGGTGTGACACCCTCATAACGCCTAACTGGATATAAATCAGCCAAACCGGTTACCGCGTCAATTTTTTTTTTATTCACATTTTCCTGTTACAGGACCCCATTATCAGAAATACATCATTCCCAAACATTGCCGTGTCTTCATCAACCCCCTCATCCCCATTCATCTACCCTCCAGAAGTGGGGTCCTAGACACAGTGCAGAGGGCCTGGTATCGATCCCAGTTCCTTCAGTGTATGTTTGAATGCGTATACAGTGGAGGAGTCCTACAGCTGAACTTGGGGCCAGCGATGGGCTGACACAGAGCAGCTTCCCTCATCGTAGCGGGGCGTTCTGCTTCCTGGTGCCTGGTTCTCCTCACAGAACAACCGCGAACCCTCTTGTTTTGGCGACAGAGCGCTGAAATGGTGTTCGTTCACCCCTGTCTGTCGAAAGAATTAAATATTTACATATTCTAGGAGCAACAGAATGTTCTAGCTTTCGAGAAGCTTTCGAGAAGACCGAAAACAAGTTCTTGTTATATAAAGGAATGCCTGTGTTTTTTGAGGTAGTCATCGTCATATCACAAGTATCAGTTCAGTGTTTTATAAAGATAGCGTTTAAATGCCTTTCAATCAATGTCAAAGTCAAATCAAAGGTCAATCATCTAATCGACATCACGCAAGCGAAGCGTGTCATGTTCAAAATCTAGATTGTTCCCTATGCTGTCACCAGACCAATGAACATTGCTCTACCCTTTAGTATTATTTACCACAGGGCCAACATCAACCAAGGATTCCAGGGAGATGAAATTCATGTTGTTCAAATGTAATGTCCAGTTTATGGAAGATGTTCCAGGGATCTGTTCCCTGTTAGTGACTCTTGGTCTCTGTTGGTGCGCTGCTAATCGCAGTCAGAAATCTTCACAGTGTTAGTGAAAGAAGTTAGCTCAGTCTGACCCTGTGTTACTAGGAGCGATGGCCTGTTTGCCTGCATGGCTGGTACTGATATTACAGTTGGTTCCACGTACGATACGTTCTCTGGTACGGTTATTAGGACACTAGTTCTCCAGGACAGACGGTCAGATTCTGATTAAGAATGATCCTCCGCTGTGTCTCTTCTCCAACTGTCTTCTTGTGTCCAGGCAGGATATTGGATCTGATCTGGTCTGACTTACATGAATGTTTCTGACTTTACAAGGGTTCGTACAATCCTAGCTTGGTAGTGTGTGTATAGCAAAGACAGTTAACAGTTATTTCACCTATCTGAAGGATGTGCTTTTGTCTGTGTGGTTCGTGTGTGTCTGTGTGTGTGTGTGTTTCTGTGTGTGTGTGTGTGTTTGTGGGTGTGTGTGTGTGTGTGTGTGTGTGTGTGTGTGTGTGTGTGTGTGTGTGTGTGTGTGTGTGTGTGTGTGTGTGTGTGTGTGTGTGTGTGTGCTAGTGCCTGTGGAGGTATTGATCAACTTCCCAATGTTTGTTTCCAAGGGTTTTTATGTGACCATGTAAATAGAGAGAAAGAACAGTAGAGACCTTTATTTATAAGCCGAGTAGAGAAATGTAGAGTTAGAACTGAGAGGTTTGGCGTGTAACCAGGAAATGTATGATTTTTTATTCATAAGTCCACGTGTATTATCCCCACCTGACAACAACATTGAATAGATACCAAAGATGTCTGTGTACATTAAAAAGCTATTTTATAAGATGCGGAGATTCCCTTTGGTTAAGCTCTCGCTTATCAAAGCAACATCCGAAGAGCCCTGTAGTGAAGAGCGACTGAAATAAATAGGAAGCCATTTTGGTTCCTGTCAAAGATGATGAGGATGTTGAGGCTCAGATCGAACATCAGACAGGCCACAAAACACAAAGGATAAAACATTATTTTAAAAAAAAGGATTATTACGTTTCTGTTTCATTAGACGGTTCAATTGGAATGTGGTCATGTTTGTGGTAACGTCAAGTACCAGTTCTGGTTAATGTCCTTTTTATTTCTGATGAAATGTATTCTGTACATTGATGAAAGTAATATAAAGGTAAAATAGTCCTACCGTAGCAGTGATACCCTTCCTAAATGTATATTGTAGTTGTAGTTGTCGTTATATCCACTAGATGTCAGTCTTTCACCACAATGACATCCCCAGATCCTCTTCGAAGGGTTTGGAAAGGCACAGCGTGGTTGCCGCGTGAATAAAACACATTACAACAACGGTGACAGTTCTGTCATGAATGCATTCATTAGTAGTTAATAACAGTGACGTTTTGTCTCTGTCAGAAAAAAATGATATTGTTTCAATGTGATTTTTTTTTGGACATGGCATACAATGTGAGTGGCTTCTCATCTGCTATGTCCAATCTGTGTTCAAGGCAACTATCTGTGTTAGCATTTCTACACCAGCTAGTTGTAGCCACATATGAATAGAAGATGTTATCTATGCATAGAACACCGCCCTACTATTGTCCCATCACATCAGCAGTAATGTATTCTTTGAACCTAAGACCCCCCTCCGCCCCTCCCCACCGTGCCCTCGTCACCCCAATATCCCTGTCACTCACTGACACATCAGATAACTCCAGATTGCATCTCCAAATTAGTGGGGTGCTCGTCCCTGTTCCCAGACCTCTACTTCCCCTCCACACCTCCCTCTCTACCCTCCACACCTCCCTCTCTCTACCCTCCACACCTCCCTCTCTCTACCCTCCACACCTCCCTCTCTCTACCCTCCACACCTCCCTCTCTCTACCCTCTACACCTCCCTCTCTCTACCCTCCACACCTCCCTCTCTACCCTCTACACCTCCCTCTCTCTACCCTCCACACCTCCCTCTCTCTACCCTCTACACCTCCCTCTCTCTACCCTCCACACCTCCCTCTCTCTACCCTCCACACCTCCCTCTCTCTACCCTCCACACCTCCCTATCTCTACCCTCCACACCTCCCTCTCTCTACCCTCCACACCTCCCTCTCTCTACCCTCCACACCTCCCTCTCTCTACCCTCTACACCTCCCTCTCTCTACCCTCCACACCTCCCTCTCTCTACCCTCCACACCTCCCTCTCTCTACCCTCTACACCTCCCTCTCTCTACCCTCTACACCTCCCTCTCTCTACCCTCCACACCTCCCTCTCTCTACCCTCCACACCTCCCTCTCTCTACCCTCTACACCTCCCTCTCTCTACCCTCCACACCTCCCTCTCTCTACCCTCCACACCTCCCTCTCTCTACCCTCTACACCTCCCTCTCTCTACCCTCCACACCTCCCTCTCTCTACCCTCTACACCTCCCTCTCTCTACCCTCTACACCTCCCTCTCTCTACCCTCCACACCTCCCTCTCTCTACCCTCCACACCTCCCTCTCTCTACCCTCTACACCTCCCTCTCTCTACCCTCCACACCTCCCTCTCTCTACCCTCCACACCTCCCTCTCTCTACCCTCTACACCTCCCTCTCTCTACCCTCCACACCTCCCTCTCTCTACCCTCCACACCTCCCTCTCTCTACCCTCCACACCTCCCTCTCTCTACCCTCTACACCTCCCTCTCTCTACCCTCCACACCTCCCTCTCTCTACCCTCCACACCTCCCTCTCTCTACCCTCCACACCTCCCTCTCTCTACAGCTTCTGAAGGCCATGAGGAAGAGCATCATCATGAAGGTGTTAACGAGAACAACGATGAAGATGTTGGTCCTGGTGGTGTTAGCTGCGGTAGAGACACTATGGTTTCTCCCTAGGGTGCTTGTTGAATGAGAGTTAGCAGAGCCCCTGGCTGCAGATGAGCCCATGCGAGATGAGGCTGCTTCCTGTCTCACTAGGAAGCATTAGCAGAGACAGGTATTATGGGTATCGTAGTCATTACAGGGCACCCAGTCTGAATGCACTGGTACGTCGCCCTGTTTTAGTATGGATGGATGTCGCACAACAACAGCGATTGTGGATTGCATTTCAGGGACGGCTTTGACTTCCTAACCTCTTGAAAGGCTTCCACGCTCTCACGTGGCTACTTAGGCACTAACACACAAACACTGCCCCCCCCCTACCCCACCCCCGCCCGCCCGCTCGCTCTCTCAGCGTCTCTCCCTCCCCACTCAGAAGGAGGACTTGGCCTGGGTACCGTGGCTCTCAGTGAACTGGAGATAAGACCCGGTTGTTTTCTCATGTAAATGGTGTCAATGCGGCGGGGGAGGGTGGGTGGGTGGGGGGGGGGGCGGTCGGTGAGGGCGGGGGCTCATTGTGAGAGCGGCGCGGCTCGGAGGGGGCTGAGAGGGCCTCGGCTGAGGACCCCGGCGAGCGAGGCCCTTATCTGATGAAGAGCAGGCCTCCGGGAGGAGGGGAGGGCGGGAGGGGAGAGGGGAGGGGGTTAGAGGGTTGGGGGGGGATGGGGGGGGGGTGCGGGCGGAGGCGTGAGGGGGGTCCCGTGGGGGAGAAAGGAACAGCTGGCTGGAAGTCACGCGTGCGTCCCCGGAACACACAAGGGCCAGACTCGCTGAGCACGGTGGGAATCTCGTTCGGCTAAGACCTCCTCAAACACACAAGGCGGACTGGCTTATTATCAGCCACGCAGCAGTCTGTCTGAGCACACACACACACACACCGGTCCTGAAGCCCAAAATCACACACTACACACAATCCCAAAAACACACACAGCCAGTGCCCAAACTCCAAATCACACACACACACACACAGACACAGACACACATCAGCATCAAGATGACCCACCGGTCAGTAAGCCTAAATACACACTTCCACACCACGATGTGGGAATATCTTTGTGGTGTTTTGCGTGCGACAGCTCCTCACACGCAACGATTTGGGTCTGGGAGTGCGGAGGAAATCGGCTTTTCTCTTATCAGCATCAGTCCAGATACAGACTCCGATTGTCCGATTGGACTCAGCATTCAGATTGTTTAAACAATCGATGGATGTAAAGCCCTCCCAAAAAGCGAACACACTACAGCTTTCCCCTTTGTCCTTTCGAGCTAATCTTATTCACGTGTTAATTTACCGACAACCGCTGTCACTCCCCAGCAGGTCAGAGAGTAAACTGACAGAAAATCGGATTCATAAAATACAAACAGTCAGCATCCTTCAAATAGCCAGCATACCGATGGATAATAAGATTCCTCTCATATATATGCATGTATGCGTGTATCTGCTTAAGTCAGGGAGGCATTAGCAGCTGAAACAGTAACACTTCCCTGCCTAAGAAAAGGCTGTGTCCCTGCCTCTTGTTCTGCCCATTCAGGCCAGTGTTAAATACACAGACTAGCAATGCTAATAGCTAATCCCCAGGGTAGCCAGAGAGGCAGGCCACCTTTGTCCCAACCCCCCCGGAGGATGTCCCTCTCTGGGCACTGGCCGATACCCACCAGCCTGCCTGGACCACGGCACCCAGCGGGTTGCCAGATTCTGATCCTGCTTTTCCCCTTTGACCACCAGCAGGTTGCCAGGTTCTGAGGAGTATCTGACGGATGGAGGATTGGCGCTTGTCCCTCGTCCCGCTCCCCCCCCACCCCTCACCCCTTCCACTGTCTCTGTGCGTGGCGTGTGGCGGCTGTCTGGTGGTAGGGGGTCTGTGTGGACAACAAAAGACCCCCAGCCTGGGTGATGGACTGGGCTGAAGCTGGTATGAAGTCCCACCACAGGATGGGGTCCGAGTCCGCTGGGGGGGCCGACGAGATGGAGAGCGAAAGAAAGAGAGAGTGAGAAGGAGAAGAAGGTGCTACTACCGAGATGAGCATATCCCAGAGGCCCCGAGCATTCCTCTCTGCAAGGTGGAAGGCTGGGAGGGAGGGAGGGAGGGAGGGAGGGAGGGAGGGAGGGAGGGAGGGAGGGAGGGAGGGAGGGAGGGAGGGAGGGGAGGGAGGGAGGGAGGGAGGGAGGGAGGGTAGAGGGCAGAGGAAACATTGATTTCCTGAATGGACATTCCACGGTGCAAGGTGCTGAGTTGAGGATAGAAATGTGGACTGGGAGGGTGGACCTCCAGGGATTAGGAGTTATTCTTGTTATTTCACGGTTATGAATCAAAGAATCGATGAGGACCAAGAGGTTAAGGGTGACAGGGCCAGAGAGGGAGACCGGAGGAGGGAGACGCGCAGCATGTGGGGGGTATCGCCTACCTGCTGGGGGTATAAAATGTGATGATGATGGTTGTAAAGTGTTTTTTTTAATCTAAGCCCTGGTTCTATACTGTCTGAGGGTGAAATATGACCACTTCCTCCCCAGAACTCACCCTCATCTGTCTCCAGCTCCCCGGTAACCCCCCCCCCACCCCCCCCCCCCTCCCCAAGGGAGATGAACTACCCAGAGCACCCAGGACACACACACCTTCAGCATTCCAAAGGGGCTGGCCTCATCACTCCAGGATGGTGTGGTGGCTTCATCTTGATTCGGTTCACAGCGCCATGCTCCTGCCCACCTGGAGAACAGGTCTCCTGAGGGGCCGTAGTTAGTATTCACGGAGCGAGAGGGCCGCGGAGATGACAGCTGCAGATCCTCATCCCCTGTCCTCTCCTGTCAAGCTTTCAACCCCCCCCCCCCCCCACACACACACACACCACACACAACACCCCCCTGCCGCCGCCGAGGCCCCCCCACAAGTGTCTCTTCTCTTCCACTCGCACCCTCTCTTCACTCCCCCCCCCCCCCCCACACCACCACCCTCCCCCCCCCCCCCCCCCCCCCCCCCGAACCCGATCTGACACACACGCTCCTTCGCAGGGAGGCCCTCTCTCCAGCCCTGGCCCCTCAACTCCAGCTCCGCCACCCCCAACCACCCCCCCCCCCCACCCCCCATCCCCGGAATGCACCCCGTCACCCCGGCACGTCCACGCTCTCTTCCCCCTGCACCGCCCCCCCTCCCCCCCGGTACTCCGCCCACCGCCTGGAGGCCACCCCACGCCTCGCACGTTCCACTCAGACGGGGAGCACGACAATGCCCCCCCCCCCCCCCCTCCACACACCCACCCAGCCCCAGACTGGTCCTCTCAGCCCCCCCATCCATCATATCAACCCCCCAGCCTCCACCCCCCAGCCCAGCCTCCACCTCACCACAACACAACACAAAGGCCCGGCCAAAGAAAGGAAAAGCCAAAGGGAGCAGAAGAATACGGCCGCTGCCATGCAGAACAGCGCTGGCCCGAGGACCGGCTTTTGTCCAGGGGCCCTGCCTCTCCTCGCCTGGACTCTCCCCCAAACACACCCTCTCCTGCTGGGGAACAAGGGACCAGGGCTGGGGGTGTGGAGCAGGGGGTGTGGTGCTCTCTAAAGAGTACTGCTCTGGGCCTCTCTATGGCCCCCTGGTCACCAGCAGAATCAGTGTGCAGGCCTGTCAAAGGGAGTCATCCCGGCCCTCCCCTCCCTGCCCTGGCCCTCCCCTCCTTGCCCGATCCTCCCCTCCCTGCCCCGGCCCTCCCTCACAGGGGGCTTGGGGGCCATGGCTCTCTGGGCCCTGTGTTTTTTCTGCCAGAGGTGCTTTGTGGAAGAAAACAGGTAAATAGAGATGAGAGAGAGGAGAAAGAGAGTGGAGAGGGTGAGCTCTGTTGTGGAAGTGGAGTGAAACTTTATACTTAAATTTTTTTACCGTACCTCCTTATCATTAGAGTTTACACATATATAGAATAACAGGCAAATAAAGAGCAAGGCAGATGATACTGACCTTTCAAAAATAGAGAATCGCAGAGGTACAGAGACAGGGAGACAGAAGGGAATGACAAACAACGTGAACGGCCCATAAGCCTGACGTCCATTACGTGTAAACAAAGGCAGGTCCCTTTCCTCCCCGTCCGTGCTGGAGGCAGCTGCCTTTGTTGCCCGGGGACAGGAGAGGGAAGCCCCCACGTTGGTCACATCCACTCCTTTGGATGATCCAGGTCCTCTGTCTGGTCTCCATGCCAGTTAGAGACCTGCCCAGCTGCCCGGGGGACAAGGAAGGGGAGGGCGTAAGGGAGGGAGAGAACAAGGAAAGGAGGGAGAGGGAGAGGAGGCAGACTGGATAGGGAGAGACGGGGAGAGAGGGCCAAAGAGGGAGAGGATGAGGGAACGGAGGAGATGAGGTCACACTCAACAGTCGTAAAAAAAAGAAAAGAAAGAAAAAAGTAAGCAGGGAGACGTGGACGGCACGGAAAAGAAAGGATGAAGAGAGATAAAAGGAGGGGAAAATGGGCCGATTAAAGATTGTGTGTGATCACCCAGACACACAGAGGGGTATGAGGACACCCCAGCGGGAGGGGGGGGGGGGGGAGGGAGGGGGAGAGAGGGAGAGGAGGCTGGTGGGGAGGGAGGGAGGAGTTGATGGTGCAGGGGTATTGTTTATCAGAATTTACGCCGAGCATATCAAAGGCCCCAATCTAGGTTGGGGCAGGGAGGGGGGGAGGGGGAGCGGAGGGGGGAGGGGCAGGACCGTTTCGGTCTAACGAGGGCGGGGTGGGGGTATGATTCGGTGGCCCAACGCCACGGTGGCGTCGCCCTGAACCACCTGTGCAGAGGCCGAAGACCCTCACTCCCTTCAGTCCTGCACTGAAGTCGGAGAGGGATCAAACCTGAGACAGTCGTTTGCTATCCTCCAGCACGCACGCACACGGCAACGCTGAAAGCACAAAGGCCCACGCACACCCACACACAGAAAAGCTGAACCCACCCCCCTGTGGTCCGACAGAGTTCTCTAATGGCACCGTGACTGACCCTGTTCCTGCCCCATTCAGCTTCGGCAACAATAGTTCTGTGACAGCAGAATGGCCGCCTGTGTCACTTTCCTGTGTGTGTGTGTGTGTGTGTGTGTCCAGTCTCTGAGAGCACAGATTGGGATTTTCCAGGTGAACTTTGCCATACGTCGCCATTAAAGATGTCACATCTTTGGTGTGTCCAAGCCATTCAAAAAAGTATTACAAAGTATTCAGTGAGGTTTCACTCACCCCTTCCCTCTCTCCCCCGCTCCCCTCTCACCCCTCTCTCCCAGTCTCTCAGTCCTGCTCTAACCTATGGTCCCCCGCTCTCTCAGGTCTCCTAGTACCCCCCCTGTAGTCCACCCCCCCCCCCGCCCCAGTCACAAACCCACATGAACGCACATCCAATGAACACCCCAATAACTTTTGAAGAGAGTAAAACTCATTATCTGAGTGAAGCCCTCTAGTGGAGGTTGAACGGGTAGCGCACCCCACAGCCCTGCTGGATGTGGGATTGGGCGTGAGCGGGGGGGGGGGGGATAAGCAGAACTGGAAGCCGTCCTTGGGGTTGCTAGGCAGACAGCGATGCCCCACGGCGGAGCGTGAGGATGGCTGAGGGGGTGGGGTGGTGGGGGGGGGCAGGGGGCTGGGGGGGTCAGAGAGAGAGACCCTCAGACCCCTGATGGTTATAAATGAGCCGCTCTGTCAGCGAAGGCACACCCTGGCCATCTGTGAGGCTCGCACACCCTTTCCCAGCATGCTCCTGCACCATCCCCAAAGGCACTCGCATACAGATGCACACACGCACACACACACACACAAACAAACGCACGCGAATACCGACGCACACACAAACACACAAAAAAACAAACAAACGTACGCGAATACCGACGCACACACACACAAACAAACAAAGCACGCGAATACCGACGCACACACACACAAACAAACAAAGCACGCGAATGCCGACGCACACACAAACACACAAAAAACAAACAAACGTACGCGAATACCGACGCACACACACACAAACAAACAAAGCACGCGAATGCCGACGCACACCCACAGACGCGCCTGCAACACTGCCATGCTGATTAAAGATACACTAGGCGTATGGATTACTTTGAAAGCGGATAACAGAGAGCGGCTCTGCAGAGGTGGACAGAGTCATATTTCACCGATAACAACCTCAAATCTATCGCTGAGTCAGGTCTTCTGTGGGCTGTGGAGAAACAGGCAAAAAAAACTTTAAACTAGGTCTCCCCCAAAAAACGTGATCTACGGTCTCTTTTAGTCGATTAATCAGCGGGGTTTGCCACCCGGATCCCTCAGGTGAGGGGGAAGGAGCGTCGGACAGAGACCTCTCCGGGTGAGGAGGAGGACGGGGGGTTGGGGGGGGGGGGGGAGGAGGGGAGGCGGGGGGGGTGGAGGAGCGATGGGGGTGCGGGAGGCAGGGAGAGGGAGAGAAGAAGCGGGGACGGGAGAGGATGAGGGAGCGGAGGGACGCCGGTGGATGAAACCATATTTATAGGTCGACGGAGCGCGGCCCATTCATCTCCGCCGACATCCTTTCGACGGCGAGTCTTTGGCTGCTAATATGCAGCAGACAAATAGCAACGCAACCTCTCCGATCTGGGTTTATTTCGGGTTTTACGGAAGTCAAATATAACCATCCGCCGGCCCAAATAGAGCGCCATGAATCTTCCGACAGGAGGGGAAATAACAAGTCACCGTGACCTTTTTCCTGGAGTCACCTTACAACAAGCCGAAACGCCTTGGCTTCTTCCTCCCCTGTCGTCGGGGGAGACGGGTCGCCGGGACAACCTTTGCGTTGGCATGTTTGGGTTTCGGGAGGGGACAAAGCAACGCCTGACGCAGTGGTCGTCCCTTTACAGCCGGGGGTCTGTCTCCTGTCCTGAGGTGGAGAGCCAATGGATAGAGTCAGGATAGAGAACAAGATGGCTGAAAAAGACTTGAAGAAAGAGTGAAAAGAGAGGGACAGATACACAGGACGGTGTGGAACGGTACGTCTAAACGTTTGACGGGTGGTCTGCATGGTCTGAATGGGAACACGGAGCACGGAAAGGGGGGGAGAGGGGGTAAACGTGAGTCCATCCACACACCCGCACCCCCGTCCCTCCGCTCTCTCTCTCTCTCTCTCCGCTCCCGGACAAAGAAAAGACAATTGGGCCGTAAAAAGTTCCTGAGCAGAATATACAGACCTGCTGTTACAGTGGGAGGTCAGACTGGATGACCTCTGAACTCTTCACCTCCCGGGTGACGCTATCAAAACAAAACAATCCTGCTACCAGCAGTGTGTGGGTCTGTATTTGGCTTTTTTATGTGTCTGTAAGTGTCTCTCTTTGTGTGTGTGTGTGTGTGTGTGTGTGTGTGTGTGTGTGTGTGTGTGTATCAGTATGTGTGGGTGTGTTCCAGTCCATCTCTGTCCAGACTCAAGTAGGTTTCCTCCTTCCGAACAATAGCCGCCCCTGGCTGCTGTCCTCCTCCTGAGAGACGGAGCGAGGGAAGAGGAGATGGAGGAGGGAGACGTCCTCCCTTTAATCTCCCCCCCACCGGAGAGCAGCTCTCTGGTGGAGAGCAGGGAGATGATCAGGGTCTTAAGGCACCTCCTCCACTACAGACGCCCAGCTCTGAGAGGGGGTCAGAGCGGGGGTCACCAACACGGTGCCCGGGGGCCCCCAGGAAGCCCCCAAGGACCACGAGTCGCCCGCAGGCCTGTACTAAAAATACAGTCTTGCATGTATATAAATGTAAAAATGACAGTATCTTAAAAATTATACATGTGAGAAATAATTAAGGTGATCAGAGTTTTCACATGACAATGATGACTATCATTAATGATTATTAAGAATGTATACCTAAAGGCAAACTGAGCAAATGTGTTTTTCTCATTACAGCATATCAAACTGGTAGCCCTGCGTATGACTCAGGAACTATGAAGTACAGTGAACCCTCGCTATATCACGGTTCACTTTTCACGGTTTCGCTACTTCACGGATTTGCCTCGTGCGTTGAGTTCTGCATTCTGATTGGCTAAACAGTCTCTCCAACACAAACCTGTGCATCAATAAAGTTGCGGTTTTACAGTATACAGTACTTTTATTTGTTAAACAAATGCTTGGGCCTGTAAAAAGGGTTTGTTCTTTTGGTTTTAATATATAATAGAGTATTTAATTGTCTAATAATTGTAAAAAAAAATTATAATAAAGGTTTCTACTTCACGGATTTTGCTTATCACGGGTTCTTTTTGGAACGTAACCCCCGTGAAAAACGAGGGTTCACTGTAACTCAGTTTCAAAAAGGTGACCCCTGGTTTAGAGCAACAGGGACATGACATCAACGCCTCACCGGCCAGCACAACACACCGTACACACACACCGTAACACACACACCATACACACACACCGTACACACACCGTACACACACACCGTACACACACACACCGTACACACACACCATACACACACACACCGTACACACCACACCGTTACACATACACCTGACAAACACCGTACACTCGCACACCGCTGGCCCTGACGCAAACACAAAACACAAGACATTCACGCCCTTTCAGCACTTCTCGTTGGTCAACCTCTTTTTCCGCTCAGACGCTGAGTTCCGACGAAGAAACTGCGCGCTCGCGCGGCGGAAACTCCCTGTAAACATTCACGCCCCGTAATTCCGTCAACCGTGTTCTTTTGAAACGTTTTGTTTCGGAGAAATGTCTTATTTTACGAAGTGTCGCTATTCTCTGAATGCCTGTGTACGACCATGTCCAATTGCGTTCATCTGCATGCGCTGCGTGGTGTGTCTGTCTGTGTGTGTGTGTGTGTGCGTGTGTGGGGGTCAGTGTGTGGAAGTAGGTGTGTGTGAGCTTGTGGTTGCAGCTAATGAGCAGTGGGCCACCTCTTCAGAGGGGGACTCAGGCTGGCTGTGGGGATGAAGACCGCTTCATTGTCATGGTAATAACACACTTTGTCTCTCCCTGGATAATCCTGCCGGGGCCTTTGTCCCCCTTCCCCACAGACGAGGACCCACCAGGTCAACCCTGCCTCGCACAAACCCACAAAGACCCCCAATGCAGCCCCCCCACACTCCTGCGCTCCTCAACACACACACACACACACACATTCTATGCACTCTCACACACTCGCGCAATTGCACATTCACCCACACACACACACACACATTAGTTATTCTCAATTCCACCACTCTGAGAGGCCAGGGTCATTAAATCTGACTGCACTTCCCCCAGCGCGCACACACACACACAGCACCCGCACACACACAAACAGGCAGGCCCAGATACACAGTCGTCGTCGTGCGTGTTCAAACTGCATGTGAGCTGTGACACACAGCGCTTTGACTCGACAGGTTTTCGCTGCCTCGCACCCAAGCAGGTAGGCGGGCTGCAGATCGGCTCTCACACTGTCACAGGAGGTCAACGCATGCCACGACTGGCCTCTCTCTCTCTCTTTCTCTCTCTCTATCTCTCTCTATGTCTCTCTCGCTTTCTCTCTCCCTCTCTCTCTCGCTCTCTCCCTCCCTTTCCTCGCTCTCACTCTCTCACTCTTTCTCTCCCTCCCTCTCTCTCTTCTCTTTCTCCTCCCTCCCTCTCTCTCGCTCTCTCCCTCTCTGTCAGGTATAAATACATTATGTAATGTGCCCGGAGGCCATGTGCTGTGGGGCTGGCTTGGCGTCTCTCACTTTTTCTGTCAAGATGAATCAGGTATGCTGCATAACCTGGAGCAGAGGAGGGGAGAGGAAGGGTGAGAGCAGGATAACCGAGCCGAGCTGCGGAGAGGAGAACCGAGGTGAGGTGAGGAAACACGAGCGTGTAAAAAGTGAAGGTGGAGGAACAGAGCAGAGACGGCCCGCCGCGCAACGCAGCGAGATAGATCTGTGTTTACCAGGCACAATAAGTTGATCCACCGTAGAAACGCGACGGCACGAGCTACAGATCGAAAACAGCAGATTAGAAACCTGTTCATAACGTGTCAGACCGCATGTGCAGGTCTAGGTGGGAGATGGACTGACTCCAGCGCTTCTGTCCGTCCCCTGCCTGTGGCTGTGAGGGGGTGTGTGGTATAGGAGAGGGGGGGGGGGGGGGGGGTGTGGGGGGCGGGGGGCAGATGAGAGCAGGTCTGTCCGGAGATGAATGTGTCCCAGTGGGGTGATTAGCAAGGGGGATTGACGTGGAAGGGGGGGGGGGGGGGGAGCTAGGGGGGGCCTGCAAGCGACTGAGGGCCAGTGTGAGGAGGCGAAGAGAGAGGTTCTGTAATCCTCGCGGAGAAATGGGACCCAGCCAACGATGTGTCCGCCCTCCGGACGGCCAAAGACGTTTCTGCTCCGCAAACAAGTCGCACACGGCGCGCGCGGACGCGCACAAACGCACGGGCGAACACACAAACACACGCACGGGAGGGAGACCCCCCCCGACGCTTTCAGTCTGGTGATCCTTATTCTGTATCTGTGGGGGTCTTGCTAGGGGCTCTGTGGACACTGAGTTGACAGACAGAGAGACAGAGCGAGAGAGAGAGAGAGAGAGAGAGGCGAGAGAGAGAGAGAGAGAGAGAGAAAAAGACGAGGAAGCCAGACAAAAAGGCTTCCCTCCTTCTCTGCTCGCCCGGCCCTCATTGGTCGATGACACTGGGGCTTTTCTTTTCCGTTTGCTAATTGGCCACCCAGGCGTTGACTCTGCAAAGCATCCTTCCTCCAATCAGACGTCCACTGTGACATCCCCCCCGCCCACCACCACCACCACCACACACACACACACACACACACACACACACCACCAGCTCACACACTCTCACAAGCACAAACACACACCCTTCCTTTGCCCCAGTTTTTGGCCTGGCTAAGGACACCACCATTACCATGGGAAATAGCCAGCGATTTACTGTAAGCTGGTGGGGCAATCCATAATGAGGTGTTACCATAGTAACATAGCTGCTGCATCCCAACACACAGATATCATGTTCAATATACAGCGAACCCTCGTTTTTCACAGGGGTTACATTCCAAAAAGAACCCGTTATAAGCGAAATCTGTGAAGTAGAAACCTTTATTTTTTTTTTTACAATCATTATACAAGTAAATACTTTATTATATATTAAAATCAAAGAACAAACCCTTTTTACAGGCCCAAGCATTTGTTTAACAAATAAAAGTACTGTATATTGTAAACCACAACTTTATTGATGCACAGGTTTGTGTTGGAGAGACTGATTTAGCCAATCAGAATGCAAGAACTCAACGCACGAGGCAAATCCGTGAAGTAGCGAAACCGTGAAAAGTGAACCGTGATATAGCGAGGGTTCACTGTCCACCCCATCCAGACCTGGACTAGCTATGGCTGAACCTTATCTTTTGATATCCATTGTCTGGAACATGGCTGTATTGTTTTTACCCATGTGTGTCAGGTGTATTCTGACAAAGTCAGCACAACAGCACATGGGCAAATTAACAATGCTCGCTCACTCTCCTGCACAGCGTGAAGGTAGTGCGGTGTGTGTATGTCTGAGTGTGTGTGTGTGTGTTTTGAGGAGCTCCACTCCTCCATGCAGTGCTGCTCATCTGTTCTGGAAAAGGCCAGGAGGAGTTGTGGAATCCTGGAATCTCAGGGGCCCCTGGGGGCCTCACCTTTAGAGCGGGCCCCCCCCACAATCCTCTGGGCTTGATAGATGACCGCGACATGATCTCATTATTTAATTAACTAATTAGGGGGGATGTCAGAATACGGTCACATACCCCCGCCCCACCCCACCTCCTCCTCCTGGCTGGCGAACTCAAAGCCAGTGATGATGATTCCGGAAAAGAAAGAGAAGGAAGAGGAGGAAGAGGAGGAGGAGAGGGGAGAGGGGAGGAGGAGAAAGGTAATGTGATTGTACGGAGACAGGCTCCATATGCTGCCCTGGCTGCTGAACACCCCCTGACTGGCCTGCAACCAGACTGAGGAGGCCTCTCCCCCCCTCCCACCCCCCCCACCCCCCACCCCCACCAACACCCCCTCCTCCCTCTCCTCCCTCCCCCCACCCCAACAGAAGTGCCTCCCCTCCCTGCACCCCCCCCATCTCCCCTCAGTAAAAGACACCCAGGATCCGCTCGCGGAGGAAGAATAGACGACGTGAACAATGAACCGAGAGAGTGTGTGTGTGTTGGGGTGTGTGTGTGTGGGGGGGGGGTTGTCAAGTGACCCGCAGAAAACACTATCAAACATGCCCGGGACGGCCCTCACAATGGCAGGGCCTGATCTGTTCTCCAAAAGCCCCGCTGGAGCAGCCAGATAAGGGAATTTCTCCCCACAGTGTGGGGAACAGGACCGGCTCAAGCTCCGGGGACATTCAGACCTCGTGTTAACACCCCCCCACCCCCCCCCCCCCCCCGCACACACACCCTCCCACCGCACACAGGCAGAAGTGCGGCTTGTGTGTTCTTGATGACGGCTCGGTGTCGGTTTGTAAAGCGACGCTTTGTCAGACAAGTTAGCGTGCTCGCTGCTGCTGATCCTCCCGCGCCATTGAGAGGCCGGTTTTTTGATCCGGGACGCCGATTAGCAGGCTGAGGCCCCACTGAGGCCCTCACTGAGGCCCATTGTGGCCCCTGGTTCCTGCCCCCGGACTGTCGTGTCCAAACCACCACAATAGAACTAGATATTGTAGTTCTAAACAGACATATCTATACTAGCATGTTTGTACCAACAATTACAGTATGTTCATGTAACATATCTATCCTAACATCTAACTCTGAACTAACATGTCTGTACTTATATCTATCCTAGCATGTCTATACTAACATGTCTGTTTGACATGAAAAATATCTTTGAGTCAGATTTAAATGATCAGGATGTTAACGAAGCCAAAGGTTTCAGCATCGTAATGGAGATGGATGCTCGTTTAGAAGCTGAGGCCGTCCCGAGGCCATGCTAACGTTGCTGAACCTGAATCGCCCTGAGGAACCAAAGTTGGTGAGGATATCTTCAGTGTTTCCTGTCATCCTGGAGACTGGATCCAAACATTGGGCTCCACGCCCCAGGACAGGGAGCCTGCGCAGGGGAGACAGCAAAGGTGAGACGTCTCCCTGCATAGTCTCTCTGCCAAGGAACTGTCATCTCACCTCAACCCTCCGCTTGTTTCCTCTGCTTGTATCCTCGGTACTTCTCACTTCCTCTTTAACTCATTCGTCCTTCGTCCTCTGCCCTGCTGCTACCCCACCTCTTCATTCCTCACCCATTCTGCATGTGAGTACAGGTGCGTACGGGTGTGCGTGTGTGCGTGTGTGTCTGGTCGCCAGCCAAACATGGCTTCCTCATGCAAATGAGAGCATCGTTGGACTTTCTTTGGCTATTCTGGCATGATGTGGTTGTAAATCAGCACGTCTCATTAAGGGTTCGTTAGAACTCATGCTTCCTGTGTCTGTCCGGAGCCTTTGCTCTCCTGGGTCTTCTGGAAGACTCTGGATACTTCCACCTCCTGTCAGTTTGTGTCACCGTGTCTCTGTGTCCGTGCCCTATGTCCCTGTTATGGATCTCTCTCTTTCTGTGTCTGTTTATTTCTCTCTCGCTCGCTCGCTCTCTCTCTCTCTCTCTCTCTCTCTCTCTCTCTCTCCTCATCTCTCTCTCTCTCTCTCACTCTTTTTCTATCTCTCTCTCTCACTCCCCTCCCCTCTCTCTCTCTCTCTCTCTCTCTCTCTCTCTCTCTCTCTCACTCTTTTTCTATCTCTCTCTCTCACTCCCTCCCTCTCTCTCCCCTATCTCTCTCTCACTCCCTCTCTCTCTCTCTCTCTCTCTCTCTCTCACTCCCTCCCTCTCTCTCCCCCCTATCTCTCTCTCACTCCCTCTCTCTCTCTCTCACTCCCTCTCTCTCTCTCTCTCTCTCTCACTCCCTCTCTCTCTCTCTCTCTCACTCCCTCCCTCTCTCTCCCCTATCTCTCTCTCACTCCCTCTCTCTCTCACTCCCTCTCTCTCTCTCTCTCTCTCTCTCACTCCCTCCTCTCTCTCCCCCCTCTCTCTCTCTCACCCTCCCTCCCTCCCTCCCTCTCCATCCCCCCCCCCCTCTCTCTCTCTGTCTTTAATTTGACAGAGGGACATGGGCACAGTGTATTTGGAAGTGGCCGTTAGTAGGGGAGTCCCAGACACACCAAGCTCTTATCTCAACGCTTGGTCCAGAAGGGGTTTTTACTGGGGAGTTGTGCTGCTCAAATATGCGCTATTTGCACAGCGTACAACTTCCCAGTCACTGCGGATTAGGCAAACAATAAAGCATCCCCACCCCCCCCCACCCCCCCAACAAGCCCCCCCTCCGTCAAAACCTCCACCCAAATTAGGCTTTCTTTGCCCCATTATAAAGACTTGTGTATGAATGAGGGCCTCTGTAAGTCTGCAGAAGATAACACACTCAAAACTCACACTCGCACACATAGTCGCGGGGGGGGGGGGGGGGGGGGGGGGGCTGGGGTGGGGGGGCCAACACAAGGCATTCTGGTCCTTCCAGTCTGATTGGCGGTCAAGGTTCGTCTTCAGCAGCCGTCTCTGCCATTGGTTGGGTGAGCGATAACCGGGGCTGGGGCTTGTTTTACACCTGTCGTTGTTTTGCTGATGTTGTGTTCGTGCGTGTGCGTGCGCGCGCGCTTGCGATCGTGTCGTGCGGGGTTTGCTCGCGCTTGAGTTTGTCGTTGAAGGACAGAGGGGGCGGGGCGGTCGGTGTGGGCGTGACAGCTCGGCCCAGCGCTCCACGCAAAATTCATAGAGAGACATAACAAGATCACTGGACACACCCCCTATAAACAGAAACCCAAATATTCTAATATAAATACCATGGGGATTATATTTGACATTTGTAGGGCAGGTGACCGTGTCTGTGTTCTGGGTTAGAACTGGGCCATTCGAGTGGTGTCTGGAGAGGAACTGTTGATTTATGGTGTAAATCTTTAACAGTAAGTAATTTGCCTTTAAGCAAATCCCTCCCAGTGAAATAAAATGAAAAACATTCTCCTAATAAAGATATGACAGGAGACAAATAGTGCAACATTCCTGGGTTCGGTAACGATATCAGAACATTAGTCATCTTAACTGAACGGTTAAATGCGTAATTAAAATGTTTTATTGCGCGTGTTTTTGACCTGAAGGTCTTCTTATCGTAGGCTGGTCTGTTCTGTTCTCCCTCACGTCGTGTCGAAATCCTGCGATATCACACGAGGGTGTCGCGGTCCTCCCTGATGTTTTCTGGGCTGTATGGAAAGCAACGAACAGGTATTCGCCGGAGCGCGCTGTCGTCGTGGATGGGAGGGGGCTGTTTGTTTTAGATGCTGGGGCGGCTCTGCGGGGTGTGAAGGGTCTAGCCTCAGGGTGCCCGCCGTTGGCTCCTCAGACCGTTGAGTTTGGTCGGAAGGGGGGGGGGGGGGGGTGCAGGGGGGGGGGGAGGGTCCCTGGGCGAAAGAGTAGCGCGCCCTGCCGCAGGAATGTTTAATTAAGCTGTGGAGGGAGAGCGGGGGTGTTGCGGTCTAGATGGCTCTTCGGCTGAAAAGAAGGATTAACACAGACGACCAGAGCTTGGCCAGCGCCTAGAGAAGACTCATTACCGGAGGGGAGGAGAGATGGAGAGAAAGGGAGAGGGAGAGAGAGAGAGAGAGACGGAGAGTGACAAACATTGAGACGGTGAGACAAAACAGGACGAGGACAGAAGACAGAGAGACAGTAAGGGTAATATAGGAGACAGGGACCCCCCCCCTAAAAAGGACTCAGAGACACGTGAGGAGGGGGAGAGAGGGGGGGGAAGAGGGTCCAGAGGGCCAGATTGACTTGGCATGGCGGGTTAGTGGAGGATTATTAAAAAGGACCAGCCAATAAGTCTGGAGAGCCGGTCCAGGGGTGAACCCTAAGCCAAGCCCCTGTGCTCCTCCCCCTGCCCCCCCTCACCGTGCCCCCTCATGCCCCCTGGCCATGTGCACATCGCCACGGCCAAGATGGCGGTGCTTGACTCCGTCAGCTTAAACGCAAACACACACACACAAACAATCTGAGAGCCTCTCGGGTGGGGGGGGGGTGGTGGGGGGGGGGGGGGGGCAGTTTGCTCAACCCGCTGACTCGCCTTAACGGAGGTCCGTTTGTTGACCCTGTGGCTTGAGGGGCCAAACATGCCGCCTCCCCCTCCTCTCCGCGGAACCCGCTGGAAGCCCCCCCCCGCCCCCCCCCCCCCCCCCCGGCTGCTGGTTGACGGTGCGGGCGCTCGAGACGGAAGGGGAGGCGTCACCGCGTCGTCATCCCTCGCCCCGCCTGGGAACCCCCGCGGTGCCCGGTCAACGCGCAGAAGGGCGTACGCAAGCGACGCATGTGTACGGAAGTGAAAAGGCCGCGCGCGAACGTCTGCAAGGTTAATTGACTTGCGGATAAAGTGTGACTGAGAGGGGGGAAGCATTCCACTGCTGCTGAGGGCCGAGGTCAACATTCAGGAATAATCTAATTAAGTGGTTACGTTGGTGTTGATGCGGTGAAAGGAGCGAATCCTGTCCCATTCATAGGCAAATTTCCCGGAGGATGTCTGTAGAGGAGAGGGGGGGCAGTGTTGGAGGGAAAAAAAAACAACTTAAAAAACGCTCAAACGCTAGAAAAAGGATGGACGGGGGTGAATGGATGAATGTAATTCGTCCCCGTAAGATGTTTATGATGTCAGGTTGTGTGGGACGCGACGTCCATGAAATGGTCGGTGGAATTAGCGTGGTTCTGATACCCTGTCCTGGAGTTCAAAACATAGAGGGTGAGGGTTTCAGATCTCACTTCCTGTGTTAAATCGACAGGAAATGAAATGCAGGTAGGCCTGTCATGTTCTGACAAATACTATTGGCAGCGTGTGTGTGTGTGTGTGTGTGTGTGTGTGTGTGTGTGTGCGTGTGTGTGTGTGTGCGTGTGTGTGCGTGTGTGTGTGTGTGTGTGTGTGTGTGTGTGTGTGTGTGTGTGTGTGCGTGCGTGTGTGTGTGTGTGTGTAGAGCTGTAGAGTGTATGGTAACAGCCACACACACACACTGCTGTCCATATTTTTCTTCCAGCACATCAAAGCCAGAGGAGATGTACGATCATTTCTGCGCGAGCTGCCTGTGTCAACATCGTTTCCCTGTTATATCGTGACCTTGCATTTGTACTCTATATATATATTGCCAGTGAACTTGTGTCCTCTGTCAATAAGTCACAGTTTGTTTGAGGTGGTGGGTGGAGAAGGAAGAGAACGAGGAGGAGGAAGACAAGACCATTAAAATATGACAAATATGCGTTTACATTTACATGTATTCATTTAGCAGACTGCTTTTTATCCAAAACGACTTCCAAGAGAGCGCTTTACAAAAGAGCTTTGGTCACTGATCACAACAACGTGATAGTCCCCAAACATAGCGGGTTTATCGATTATGAAACGCACATTGTGAGAAACCAAACAAGTGCCAAAGGGAAGAGCCACAAGTGCATTCAGCCAAACAAGTTACAATTATAAGACAAGCTTCTCCAACGGGTAATAGTGTACCTGTAGGAAACAACAATAACAATGTACCTGACTGTAAGAACCAAACATTCAACGCACGTTAGGACCTGTTAAAAGGGCAACAGGTGCCCCAATAGGAATCCTTATAACCCTGGGGGGAAAGACTATTATTAGGTCCAGCAGTCATTCCTAAATACTGTTGAACTCGTTTAAAAAATGTTTTTTTTTTTTTTTTTTTCAATGAGAATTTCAATGATAATGAGAAGTAGCAAGGATTCTGTGTCTGTACTTCCATCACTGTTCCAGAAGCTTCCATCAGTGCTGTCATGAGGCTGACTGAGAGAAGCTTATGAGAGAAGCTTATCCTGGGATTCTATGTTACCGCTGTCCCTGCTGGAGAGCATTCTGGGGGACTGTGTGTGTGTGCGTGCGTGCGTGTTTGTGTGTGAGAACACAAGTGTGAGGGTGCGTACAGCGTTTGGGATTTGGAGCCTAATGAGTGGAGTGCTGGTGCATTAATGAGTAACATGCAGCTCTCATCCTCAACAATGAACACCCAAATCCCACCCCACCCCATCACACACACACACACATCAGAACACACACACACACACACACACATCAGAACACACACACACACATCAGAACACACACACACACATCAGAACACACACACACACTGTCACTCCCCCTTCTAACCCTGACATTAGAAGGGCGGTTCTGGACTGCCAGAGGAGCAACTTCTTCATTTGGAGTGTAAGACAATGTTGACGGCTGGTCTTCTTTGTGTCCCTGACATCCCACTGAGAGACAATATGGCCCCGTCAGGGATCAGTGACGACACACAATGGCCCTTACCCACGAGGCCGTGCGGTAAGGCCAGGGTAGGATCGCTTCCAGACTGTAGAACGTCTACAGACAAGGGAGGAGAGGGGAGCGGAGTGGAGGGGATGAGAGGAGAAAAGGGAGTAGAAGGAGGAGAGAATCTGAAAATAGAACCCATAAGTTGTGAAAGTAGCAGTATTTTTTATATATATATATACGTCTGCAAAGCAACAGCAGGGAGACTGCAGAAGGGGCGGGGGGGCGGTGGGGCGAGCAGGGCTTTGGAAGGGGGTCCACAGGGACCGGGGGGGGGGGGGGATCCGTCTGAAAGAGAGAAGACACAGGGAGCAGGGGGGGAGCCTTCCTGGGGGGGGAGACAGGCGAGGGAGATGGGAGCCGAGTTCGTCTTGGAGCTGAACTTGGTTGTCGGATCACACACCGAGGACCGAGGGCCTGGATGAACAGCCTGGAACACCGGCTCCACCTCCACCACTGATGAGGTGACCCCCCCTGGGTTTCTGGCTGGACACAGGCACACTGAGGGGGGAGTGGAGGTGGGGCGTAGGGGGGTGAACAGGGGCCCTGGGGTGGCCGAAAGCGTCCAGGGGGGTGGGGCGGGGTGGACAGAGGGGGTTGACATGGGTCAGTGATCCAGCTGAACTTAACCATCAGTCTCCCATGACACTCTCCCTCTGTCACTTTGGTGTCTGTCACTTTCTCACCATTCACGCTGTGTCCCAGCCAAGAGACTCAAAAACACCTCGTGGTTACCTCACCACGCCGAGCAGAACCAGCTCCCTCAGATGTAGGCAGCATCGCGCGCTACACCCCCCCCCCCCTTCCAATGTCAACATTCTCCTGGAAATGGGGACACATTTTTATATCTGTATTTTGGAGTCCGATGGCTGAGCGGTTAAAGAGTTGGGCTTGTAATCCGGAGGTTCCTGCTTCGAACCCCGGCTGTGCCAACATGATGTTGTGTCCTTGGGCAAGGCACTTCACCCTACTTGCCTCCAGGGGGGAATGTCCCTGTACTTGCTGGAAGCTGCTCTGGATAAGAGCGTCTGCTAAATGACTCAATATAAATGTTATATTTCCATGCAAGTGAAAGTTTGCTCTTGTTCTTCTATCCCGATGAAGAGGGCCATGGCTGGTGTCCCAGCACCAGCTCCTACCTTAGAGAGGGGTCAGCACCAGACCTCATTAAGTGGGTCAGAGCTCGCCTATTTCCAGCCACTGTTGACAGGGAGATGCATTGGTAAGGCAGGGCCCAGAGAACTAGCACCCCACTCTCTCTCTCTCTCTCTCTCCCCCCTCTCTCTCTCTTTCTCCCTCTCTCTCTCTCTCTCTCCCTCCCCCTCTCTCTCTCCCTCTCTCTCCCTCTCTCTCTCTCTCTCTCTCTCTCTCTCTCTCTCTCTCTCTCTCTCTCTCTCTTCCTCTTTCTCTGGCCCTCCCCAGCTCCTTCACCCCCCCTCCCTGGTTTTCTCACAGCAGAGGAGTTGAGCGCTGACAGATGGCTCTCAATATTTCATTCTCCCACCCGTCAGCCTTCCTCTCATTGTGTGTCCTTCTCTCCTCCCTCTGCCTCCATCCATCTTGGATTTCTCGTTCCGTCAGCCCTTCTGTTTCTCTCCATCTCGCTCAGTCGTGGAGCGGAGAGAGAGACGCAGAGAGAACAGACACACTCTGAGAGACAGAAACCCGCTCCAGCTTGACAGCAGCAGCAGAATACTTATGTACAGTAAAGACTCCCTGTGAGGAAAAAAGGGATGGAGAAGGATGGGACGGATGACGCTTGACACTCTTTCGCTCTCTCCGTCTCCATCTCTGTAATCAGATATTGAGCAGACGGAAGCTATGTAAACATCTGTGATCAAAACTGGCAATAAGACCCATCCATTGTCTGCACCGGGACCCCCCCTCTCTCTCTCTCTCTCTCTCTCTCTCTCTCTGTCTCTCTCTCTCTCTCTCTCTCTCTCTCTCTCTCTGTGTCTCTCTTTCTCTCTCTCTTTCTCTCTCTCTGTCTCTGTCTCTCTCTCTCTCTCTCTGTCTCTCTCTCCTCCATAACTCCCTCCTTCTGTCTCTCCTTCCTTCCCTCTGTTTCTCCAGCAGAGGATGGGCTCTCCCACAGCAGTGTTGGGCCCTGGGAGTCCCCCCACACTGCCCAGCCAGGCTGAATGGAGTCTCTCAACATGTGGTATCCCCCCCTATCGACACACACCATCTGTCCTCTCCCAGGCTGGGTACCGACCCTGCACAAGCCTGCATGCTCACACCACACACACACGCAACAGCAGGGGGCTACTGCTGCACAGATGTGTGACCGACATATTCACACGGGCGCAGACGTGCTGCGATGCAGACTCACACGCTCCAAGCTTTCTCAAATTCCGGCCCATCAACATGTTTCTGCACCTTGTGGATCGGGAGGGGTGATATTGTGGAAGAAATTGTATTTCCTGTGTACTTATACACATATATTCATCACTACTGAACACACCTTCTCTGAACACCGTCATTACCGCCTGACTGTCACTCTCTATGTTTACATTCTTGTGCCCTATAAAAGAATGCTCTCTTGCCTTCGTCCAGGAGAGAGAGACATTTATTCCACAATATCCCTTCGAGTTACTTCGAGTTACTGAGTTACAAACAGAACTTTGCTTGAGACGAAACGCAGTGAAGCCTTTCCGAAGCGTCAGAAAGGGATGAAGCGATAGCAACAAGCTTCAGAAGGACTTCATCTGGAGCAGGTCCTTCAGCACGCCTACAGGCCGGACTCAGGAACATGCTGTCCTGCTCTGGGAGCTGAATGGCCCACTGGCACGCTGACCTTTAGGGGTCAGGGAGTCATTCGTGTCCCAGGCTTGGTCTGTGTGGTTGGGTGCGTATAATTGACATTTAATGAAGGCGCGCCTTTACACAGAGGCCACTGGGGATGAGGAAGGGGGGGAGGAAGGGCCATCAGGAGACTGATGGAAAAGAGAGGGTAGGGGGGAAGAGAGTAGGGGCAAAAATGTGGGAGGCAAAGAATGAGAATGAAACAGAGAGTAAGGGGGGGAGATGGGGAAAGAGATCGAGAGAGAGACTGAGAAAGAAATTAAAAAAGACAGAGTGATGGGGAGAGGGAGTCATGGGGAAAGAGAGAGCATAGGGAGAGACAGAGTAGGAGGAGGAGGGGGAGAGAGGCAGAGGGAGCGGAGGGGCCGAGGTGACAGACGCTGGGGAATAACTGTTGTCTGGCTGCCAGCCCATCTGTCCGCTAGTTCCCTTATATCATCCACACACAGAGGTGAGGAGGGAGGGGGAGAGGGGGAGAGGGGGAGGGGGAGTGAGGGAGGGGGAGTGAGGGAGGGAGGGAGGGCAGGGGGAGATAGAGACCGAGGGCGGGTAAAAGAACGAGAACGAAGAAAAAAGAGAGAGCGAGGGAAGTGCGCGTTTCAACCCTGCCAACGCCATGCCAAGCTCGCTGCCCCCCCTCCCCCACCATCCAGCCCCCCCCCCCCCCCCCACACACACACACAACACACACACACACCCTTCCACCGCCTCGACACACACACCTGCTTCCAGTTAAGGGCTCTCGTTCTTATTTTCTGGGCAGAGCCAGAGTTAGAGGAGCGATGGATTGGTATCAAAGTCTACTTGTGGGGGCCGTGAGCCTGGCGGAGGCCCCCGCAGGGCACAAGGTAAACAGTTTGGTAAGAGATGAGCCAGAGAGGCTGCAGCGCTCCCCCAGAACCTGGCAGTAAGAGGACAGACCGCGATGACGTCTGCGACCGCAGATAAGGACCTGAGGTAAAGGTTCATTTCAGAACCGTGACGAAATACGTCTTCCGGTCTCTTTTTTTTTTGTTGTGCGTTCTACTTTTTCCTTCGGGTATTTAACGACGGCGAAGTGACGCACAACGTCGGGAAACGTCCCGAGCGCGCTGCGAGCCTGAATCCGCTTCGCGTTCGCCAGGCGCGGTCCCTCACCGAAAAGAGACGGGCGTCTTCCCTCCTGTGACAGAACGTTACCTCAGGGACCTCCGTCCACTTATAAGGTGTTCCGGTGTCCTGAATCTCTGTGAGCCCTCCGTCGAGGCTCCAACCGGCAGAGTCTCCGTGCCAGCGCTACTCCGCACGTCAAACTTTAACTAAAGTTCAGCTTCAGTGTCGTAAACAATCGGTGATGAGCTCCACTTATCTTTACTGCCGCAGAGATTCCGACATAATGTGTTTGCTTATGCCCTGACAAGATAGTCCGTTCTGACTGTATAGATATGAAGGAGATACGGCTGAGGAAGCACATCGTGCCACCCAGGAGAGCGAGTTACAGAGGACAGACGGACGCTGACGTCCATCCTATCTCCCCCTCAGTCAACTGGGGATCTGTGGCGATGCGCTATACTTTCAGTGGAACCAAATGTTGTTAGTGAAGATAAGGTTTGGTGAATATCATTCAAGACTGTTGATGGTGTGGTAGCCTGAAATTCGAGGCCTTGAGGAAGCAGTGCTTCTGTGAACATGCTTTAGTGTGTGTGTGTGTGGTCTTTCTATGAGTGTGTGTGTGTGTGTGTGTGTGTGTGTGTGTGTGTGTGTGTGTGTGTGTGTGTGTGTGTGTGTGTGTGTGTGTGTGTGTGTGTGTGTGTGTGTGTGTGCGGTCATGCCGTGGGTGTGTGTCTGGTAAGGAAAAGCTAGGCTGTCATGAAAAAAAACTGGAGGCCATCAGTCAGAAGGGCAAAGGGGACTGTGGGTTATCCTTCCACAGCACACATGGAGATAACCAGCACCTGTACAACAGGGCTTTACATGATCCAGCATGGTCCTTACACAGAACAACTGGCAGGGGATCGGAGGAACTCAGGACAGCCAATAGCTGGCAGAGACTTTAAAGAACCAGGAAGAATCAGGTATGAGGGGGGACAAGGTAGGAAGGAAGGAAGGAAGGAAGGAAGGAAGGAAGGAAGGAAGGAAGGAAGGAAGGAAGGAAGGAAGGAAGGAAGGAAGGAAGGAAGGAAGGAAGGAAGGAAGGAAGAGGAGGGTGAGATGGGCCGGTAGGAAGAATAACAATAATAGCAGACGCTTTCATCCAAAGCAACTTACATTAAATACAGGGACATTCTCCCTGAGACTGGTAGGGTGAAGTGCCTTGCCCAAGGACACATCACATAGCCACAGCCGGGGCTCTAACTCATAACCTTCCAATCACAGGGCCTATGTCTTAACCCGCTGAGCCATCTGACTCCCCTAGGTGAAGGAGAGGGTGTTACAGGCGTATAGGAAGGAGAGGGTGAGATAGGCAAGATAGGAACGGGAAGATGAGACAGGCAGCATGAAAACCATTACCTGGCCTCCACCTCCCTCAGTGAAGGCCTGTAGAACAGACAGCTGGGTGACAGATTCCCCCCTGAGGGAGGGGCTCTGAAAGGTCTGCCTCCTCACTATTAGAAAAGGAACTTCACTTAGCGAGAAATCAGCTTCATCCCAACTCCACATTACCTGTCAGATGTGACATTATCTGTCACGTTACCTTCTGAGATGCAAAAGCTTCTAGGCGTCTATTTTTGTTCTATATTTTGATTACACATGTATGAGGGCTTTCCCTCTCTCTCTCTTCCCTCTCTTTCACACACACACACACACACACACATCCCCCTCCTCGCGATGCCGCATCCCCAGTGTCCCCCAAACCAACCACCAGCAATGATTAATGATCTTACATGGCTGGGATACTGCTTATACAGCCCAAAGCAGGCAAGTTCTGTGTATGTGTGTCACGTCATCGCAACCTTCCCAATTTTGTGATATCTTAAGCAGAGCACAGATAAAGAGGATGGGCACCGCCCAAGGATCCTGTCAAGTCCAATCACACATATCAAATCCTTCTATTTCCTGCTTTCCATCCCTGTGGAGTCTGCCCCATAGTCTGTCCTTTTCCACCCTCCTGCTTCTCTCTCTCTCTCTCTCTCTCTCTCTCTCTCTCTCTCTCTCTCTCTCTTTCTCTCTCTCCTCTCTCTCTCTCTCTCTTTCTTGCCCCCTCCACACCTCAGTCATGTGTGTGTGTGTGTACATGTGTGAGAAAGAGAAAAAAAAATGCCTTAATGTGTGTGTGTGTGTGTGTGTGTGTGTGTGTGTGAACAGAACAGTTAACCGTCACAGTGGAGTATGTGTGTCTAATACAAACAGACTTGGAAACCTTGTCTGTCAACAAGCATAGTGTACCTCATAGAAACTGGCAGAGGTTCAATACACACACACACACACTCACACACACTCTGCATGTACGCGCCGATTCCAGATGAGTAGGGAGTTGGTGGCAGATCTTAAAGATGTACTTTTGAACCCGGTCCCAGAGCTCAGTATGATCAGAGATAGTGAGTAATGGGTGTCCACAGTGTTCAGCCCCCCATCTGACTGTCTTATCAGCCGGTTTAAGTGCACAAATGACGATCGCCTGGGCAACAGACTGACGCTAAGCGAGATATTGTACTGGCACCTGGAGGACATCACAACAGACAAAGGATAAGATTGGGAGGATTTTGCAAGGAAGTGACAGGGAACCCAGCCCAACCCATTCAATCTGAACCTAAACCATAGTCCAATCCTGTTCCCTGCAATAATCCTAACTCTTAATCCTAGTCCAAAACCCAAGATGGAGCCTTAACGTTCACCCTAAGCCTAGTTCAAACACTTGTCCTGGCCTGTAAGGTCAAATATCCAATCCTAAATCCGTGGATTTCCTCTGATCGTGGATGTCAAACAACACAGCCTAAAACCCAATGATAACCTTCCATACAAGTGCAATGCTGAAACAGACATACACATTTCACCATCGGGCAGGATCTGACCCAGGTGCAGCTCATAAAACACCACAGCAGCAAGGGTGAAGACATATATTTTATTTTATTAAAAAAAACTCCCCTCCCCCACCTGGTCAGTTTCACACACAGTGTTTTACACACCTACTTTCCCACAATCCTCTCTCCACCACTCGAGCACACACGCACGCACGCACACACACACACACGCTCGCACACAGCCCAGCTCATACCTGGTTGTCTCCCCTGAAGCTCTGCTGTCAATCCCAGCATATTGCTGCTGCTCAGGGAAGACTAGCACAGTGTTCCCAGACACAGAGCAGTGTTCTCAGTGAGAACTCTCTGAGGAACACTGATCATGCCCCCACACCCCCCCCCCCACACACAAACACACAAACACAGCCACACACACACACAACCACACACTCCACCACACACACACACACACACAACCACAACCACACAGAACCACACACACACACACTCCACCACACACACACACACAACCACATACTTAACCACACACACACACAACCACATACTTAACCACACACAGACACAACCACACAACCACACACTCAACCACACACACACACAACCAAAACCACACATACAACCGCACACACACAACCACACACACACACAACCGCACGCACACAGAACCACACACACAACCACGCACACAACCACAGACACACCCACAACCACACAAACACAACCAAAACCACACACACAACCACACACACACAACCGCGCACACCCACAACCACACACACACCCACAACCACACACACAACAGCCCCCACTCCGTACATCAGCCCAGCGCACGAGGCCTTCGAGATGCCAGTCTGTCAGCGCTCTCTCTCTTGATTTAGACGGGTTTCAGTGAAGTAGTGCCGTGGATTTCATGCCCTGCCCATCAGCATGTCTTGATCTAGCCAATAAGATTCAGCCGGTGTTCAAAGCAGGCGTGAAACATTTCTTAGGACGGCCAGGAGAGACGAAACGTTCAGGCATGATGCTGCTGATGTTGCAAGTTGAACAGTTATCATGAAGTTCTGATCTTATGACAGTCTGACAGAGGTTCAGTTGTGACCTGTGGGTAAACACACCTTAGACGATAAATGAGTTTTCAGCGTGAGACAACTCCATTAGGAACGGTGCTTCAAATAGTTTCCTACTGCATGGAGCACAAGACACAGTTAACTATTTCGTTAAGGAGTTAAGGAATTATTTCAGTCCGGGTGGTGAAATAGACCTTTTGACTCAGTACACATATCTTTTTGTCTCAATATCTTGGACATTCTGCATCCTAAGTCTCTTCATCACAACGTATTCTATGTTTGATATCATCAACTCATATTTCCTGTATGAACGTATCTGTTGTGCAACCCTCTTGTTTCCACTCTCCCGTCTTCCACTATATTTCCTTTTCCTCCCTCTGTTCCCTCTCTCCTCCCTTGTCTCAAACGATACCTTTGCCTCTGGACACCGACCACAGCAGCGGTCATGAATTTGACAAGATAAAACAACAGAGAGCATTGTGAAGTCCTTTGACACGAAGGTATGGATGGAAGAGACAGAGGAAGGAGGAGTAGAGGAGAGAACGCTAACGAAGGCACAGTCAAAGTCCCACAGTAAAGGTCCCTGTAGGCTACAGGTTCCTTAATGAGGTGTGCTTGGGCGATTTATCCTAATCTGACTGCTCATCTCTTCATGAACTCTGAAAGGCAGGGCACACACACACACACACACACACATGCAAGCAACACACACCCACACATGTACACACACACACACACACACACTGCCAGCTCCACATCCAAGAGTGTGCTCGTGGAAATAACTTCAATGGCTGACTCATTTTGATTTATGTCTAGTCTATGCATATTTTTGCCTGGAAAAAAAAGGACAGACTCTTTTTAAGTTTCAACCTGTCTTGCCTCTTCTAAAGCTTTCCTGTCTTCACAGCAATGCTGGGACTGGATAAGAACAACAATTTAGGCTCTTTAGTTTTTCGCTGAAAAAAATCACATAAACCTTCGCCTTGAGACCAACATCTTTCTGCATGTGTGTGTGTGTGTGTGTGTGTGTGTGTGTGTGTGCGTGCGTGCGTGCGCACATGGTAGGGGTTTATGAAGGTAGCAGGCGTAGCTAGCAGCTCTCTCTCTCTCTCTTGTGCTTGACAGAGCTGTCAGAATGCATCACCAGTTCCTCTACTCGACCGAAGCCGGGGCATGAATTCCTCCACAGGAAGGGCAGGAGAGGAGCTGGCCTGGGAGGTGACTTCGGCACGGCCTCCACAGGAAGAGAGAGGGAAACAGAGGAATGCGGAGGTAGGGAAGGACAGACACTGGGGGGGATGGAGAACACTGACGGAGTTAGTCCTGACAGGAGTTCTGGAACAGCTCAGTCAAGCAGATCATGTTCAACACAGCTAGGCTGGGTGACATTTTACACTTTGCCATTTAGCAGACGCTCTTATCCAGAGCGACTTACAGCAAGTACAGGGACATTCCCCCCTGAGGCAAGTAGGGTGAAGTGCCTTGCCCCGAGGACGCAACGTCAGTTGCCTCAGCCGGGAATCGAACCGGGGACCTTCTGATCACTAGCCCGACACCCTAACCACACCTGACGCCCCTTTAAGATATTAGTTGTCTATGACCAGGTGTATGACACTAGGTATTTCTAATGGGAGATATTTGATCCTGTGTACACCAGCTAGGGGCCTCCAGCTCTAAGGCACTAAAGATAGCGTTGTGACAGATCATGTTGTTTGATTAGTAAAGATTCCAAGGATGCGATCCACCTCTGAAGCCTGATGCATATAAACACAGTTACTTCAGACACACACAAATGCATGCAGTACAGGAAGAAGACCAAATTATATGGCACATCAAATCCTTACAGTTACAATCCGAAATACAAATACACATTTCCACACTAACACCTAACGCACTAACGCACTAACGACTAACGCACACACATCCATGCCTCAGGCTCCAACACTTATCTCCTAACACAGGCACAGGAAGGGACATGTCCTCCACATCCCACACCAAACTTCTCTGGGAATACAGCCATTACCTACCAACTGACTTTGTGTGTGTGTGTGTGTGTGTTTGTATGTATGTGTGTGTGTGTTTGTGTGCATGTGGGTACTCGGTAGGTAGGTGAGACAAAGTTCACTTGAAATCTTTTTATTAACGGTATTTTATGACTTCTTATCAATCTAAGCTACTTACACATTAAGTGTGGAAGAATCTCCACCCTCTGTAGCCCAAGGATGTGTCTTAGAACCGATGTTCTCTGCCATTGCCATGCATTCTTTTAGTTGTAATCATATTCTATATATCACTGTTAAGCACTCTGTCAATCACAAAAGATTCTTAATTTAGATTTAAGTCAGTCATCCCTATTAATTTAATCAAGAATAGAAATAAATAAAAAAATGGAAATAAAACATTGATTTCTGGTGGGAAAACTGTTTATGTTGTTTCTAAAAAACAAACAATGGTTACAATAAGAGAAGATGAGCAAAAAAAAATAAATCCCTTCTACCTAGTATATGTCTGTACTTGGATGAACGTCCCCGAGTACAGCTCCACCATGGCAACAGAACCGCAGCACAACCCAGGTAGGCACGCATGTTTACAACCATCACCAACCGCAGGTCTGTTTATGTGTATCTCTCTGCTCTTGTCTTGTCTGGCAGAGAAAACACTGGCAGGGCTGTTTGTACCTCTCATGTTTTGTGTATGTTTTTTTTTTGTTTTTTTTGCAGGACAGATAACAAAACGATGGTAAAAAATACCCGACAGAGAGAGGGAGCGAAATTGAGCCAGAGAGAGTGGAAGAGAGAAAGGATGAGAGAGGAGGAGCGAGAGAGAGAGAGAGGAGAGAAAAAGAGAGGAGAGAGACAGAGAGAGAGACAGAGAGAGAGAGAGAGAGAGAAAGAGAGAGAGAGAGAGAGACAGAAAGAGAGAGAGACAGACAGAGAGAGAGAAAGAGAGAGAGACAGACAGAGAGAGAGACAGAGAGAGACAGAGAGAGAGAGAGAGAGAGAGAGAAAGAGAGAGAGAGAGAGAGACAGAAAGAGAGAGAGACAGACAGAGAGAGAGAAAGAGAGAGAGACAGACAGAGAGAGAGAAAGAGAGAGAGACAGACAGAGAGAGAGACAGAGAGAGAGAGAGAAAGAGAGAGAGAGAGAGAACAGTTGGCCTCCATTGCAATTGTGTATGCTGCTGCCAAAAGGCTGGCTCGTCAAGTCTGTTTACTATACAACCAGATAAGGAGCGAACCAAAACATAGTAAATGTTCCGCACGCCTCCACTCATGACATGTCATGCTCTTCTGACAGCCTGGAATCCAGCAGGGAAAGTCTCACAGGTGCGAACATGAGCTGTCTGGCTGCTCTCCTGTATGCAGTACGGGTCCATGCATCACATGTTTCATTTCTCAACATGCTGATGAATCCAACGCTCTTCAGCGGAGAAGTCAGATCCTGTCTGTGGGCTTCTGGGTGAGAGAGAGGTGTGCAGCAGCCTCAGCACCAGTGTGTGTGTGTGTGTGTGTGTGTGTGTGTGTGTGTGTGTGTGTGTGTGTGTGTGTGTGTGTGTGTGTGTGTGTGTGTGTGTGTGTGTGTGAGTGTGTGTGTGTGTGTGTGTGTGTGTGTGTGTGTGGTTCTGACTGCAGGAGCTCTGTCTGGTCTGTCGTGAAAGGGAAGCAGGCTCACAGGTAAACACACAGCTTACTGTGGTGAGGGGGTCCATGAAACACAAACTCTAATGTTCTAGGAGTGACGCATTCTAGAGGGTTCTGGGATTTACCAGGGTTTGCTTAGACACTTCAACCCCCCTTACACACACACACACACACACAAGCACACAAACACAGTGCATGCTCTGTGAGACGCACACAAGCACGCACACAGACAAAAACGCCACCCCGCTCGCACAAACACAGGCCCCTCCCTCATGTTTTCCAATCAGACTTTTCATTCTCTGAATCCGAGGCTTCGCTGGCATGTTTACAGAGCATAACAAGGCGATCCCGACCCATTATGCACACAAACGTCTCCCAACCATCCGTCCCGGCACGCAAAAAATCACAGAAATATTTATCCTGTTTAGAAGTTTGGGGAAGAGAGAAAGGGCCCTGGCACTAAGCCCTTTAGTGGGCCTGAGGGAATGAAAACCCGGAGTTTAAAAAGAGCTATTAGACTCAGGACACGGCCATTAGCATGACAGTAGACTTATCCACCGGACTGAAGAAGAAGGGGACGCTGTCTCTGAGCTTTCAGGAGAGACAGGGCTTCTCCACTCACACACAAACACACACCCAAACATTCATACGTGCCCCCCGTACACTTTCACACACACACACACACACACACACACACACACACACACACACAGGCACTCGTACACGCAAATGCCCCTCGCACACAAGCACGCACAATAGCCGCAAATCACCCACGCTCGCTCTGCGATGGGCGGGGCGAGGAAAATGCTAAAAAGGGGGCCCTACAAAGAAGCACAGCGACAACCTTGTACACAACAGGGAAGGAGAGAAGGGGAGGGAGGGAGATGGAGAGGGAGGGAGGGAGGGAGGGAGGGAGGGAGGGAGGGAGGGAGGGAGGGAGGGAGGGAGGGAGGGAGGGAGGGAGGGAGGGAGGGAGGGAGGGAGGGAGGGAGATGGAGAGTGAGGAAGGGAGGGAGGGAGATGGAGAGGGAGGGAGGCAAAATAAGGAACAAAATGGGATAGAATTATTCTTTTTTAAGTACAGTTTCTCTCAAGATTTGCTTGGGAAAATGTTTCCATGGAAACTAAGGTGGCGCATGCTAAGAAAGTGAACCTTTCCCAGTTGACCCTGTCTTCGACACTTGCCCCCCCCTCCCCTCATCCCCTGGACCCCTCATCCCCCCCCCCCCCCCCTTAAGATGAGATGGTAGAAGGTCACTGGTGTAGGACAAGTTGACCAACACTTCACACTGAGTGAGGGAGAACAGAGCAGCCCAGACACCTGGACAGGAGATGACCTGTAGGTGAGCTGCACAGCCACGCTCGCTGAAACACACACAGACACACACACACACACACACATGCATCGCACACATGCAGGCAGATTCTGAGAGCATCGAAGTCAAATGTGTTCATTAGCAATTTCACAGAAGGCTTTACATAATGCCAATATAACTACACCTAAAGCAGAAGACAATGAGGAACTCCCAGGAAAAACATGAGTGAGAACACTGCTGGAAGAATCTGGGGATGAGCAAGTATACCTGGGCCAGGTAGTACACAACTTCTACAGAGTGACTTATGGATTCCCATAATGATGAGTGTGCATGTACTGTATCTGGGTGTGGGTGTGTTTGGAGTGCTAGTTAGGTGGGGAGTTTGGAGTTTGGGGGAGCAGGTTTGGGTTGGGATGGAACGTAAGTGATGCAGCGTTCAGCGTGTTCATGTGAGGGAGGGGGGGGGGGGGATTTGAACGTTTGTGTTGACACAGGGCCAGAAAAAAAAGACAGAGGTGACACACAGACAACACACACATGGAAATGGTCACCGGCTGGGAGAATGGAGTCTATTGTGTCATATTTTGGGTGGAAAGGGAGGGGGAGGGCAGGAGACACTACAAAGGGGTACGGGGGGGCGCAAACAGAACTTTTTCTCCTGTCCCACAGAGAAGAAAGGATGGACAGCACGTTAACAGGAAGAGACAGCGGTCGACGGCGGTGAAGGGACAGGCGGTGAACCAAATCACAGGGCTGACAATGCGGGGGGGGGGGGGGGGGGGGCGGGGGCTCCGGCGCAAATATGATAAATCGCTGCTGAACGTCAACACTGGGAGGGCATTCAAGACGGAGAAAGTCGCGGAGAGAGATTAGAATGAAAAGGAAAAGGGGGGGGTCAACAGAGATGCTGGCTGCCATGTCTGGACAAACAGATCGCAGAATAAAACCCCTTCCAGCTGAGGTCGGTGTTTGGACAGAGATTCTTATCGTCTGGACTGAGACCAGCCCAGCCCTGCTACAGCACACATGCAGGTACCAGCTACACAGAGGAGTCAGCTGGTCTAAAGGGGGGTGGGGGGTGGTGGTGCCGGGGGGGGGGGGGGGGGGGTGTTAGTAAACAGTGTAGAAAGTCTAGAGCCGGTCTTCTGCATGAGGTATGCCGCATAGCTAGGACTGCTGGAGTGGAAGTCGTGATATGAATCGATCCGATATAGCCCAGGTCTGACCTCTAAAGGGGTTTTCCCCAGGTCTCTGGTGCTGAAAGCGAGGGCGCCTGATCGATCTAGAGTTGGTCTGTACTTGCTAGATCTACACCTGGTCTAGCACTGTTAGATCTTTACGGCTCCTCCTCGTGTCCGGGAAAAAGGGAGACCTCTTGCATTCACATTTATTCGTTTAGACTCACAGTACAGGGACATTCCCCCCTGAGGCAAGTAGGGTGAAGTGCCTTGCCCAAGAACACAACATCACACACAACTAGCCGGGAATCGAACTCACAACCTTTTCCGATCACGAGCCCAACGCCTTAACCCGCTGAGCCACCTGACTCCCCTCTTCTGGCAATGGTCCACGGTTCCCGAGGCTTTGTGGTAGGGCAGTAGCCTGAGGTCATAACCGCCCCATGCCAAACCACTTGTGTCATGTCTGGCTCTGGCGATACCCACAGATATACATCTACACTCCAAGTGGACAAGGGAGCAATTCCACCTGAGATACGGCTGATAAGTATGCAAATACAACCAAAGTAGGTGTGCCGCTGGCTCAGAACCAGGTACATCATATCGTAGAAACATTCCCGTTCTCCCCGCCAATCCTCAACGGTGTAACCTTGAAACAGAGCGTTATAGAACAGAGAGGAAGTTCAGGTCCAGGTCAGGGGGTCAGAATGTCAGGTACGAGCTGAGGGGGGAACTCTGCAGCCGTACTGGACTCTGATCATCAGCTAATGTGTGCGATCTGTTTGGAATCTGTTGTGATACAGGTGTGTGTGTGTGTGTTTGCGTACGTGAGTGTGTGTGTGGAGGTATCCTGGTTAAGGCAGGGAGAATATGCTGGTCCCGCCCCACCGCGGTGATGAATGGGTCTGAAGCTTTGTCGCACAATGCCCCTCACTTCATTACTGTCACATGGAACAGATGGTGCCTTTCATAGCCGCCATGACATACACACACACACACACACTCTCTCACACACAAATAAATACCTACACACACACAAAAAAAAACACAGACAATTTTATTTGTTTTACTTCATAAAGACAGATAAGTACAGAATAAGACAGATAAATACAGAGCAAGAGGAGAGAGACAGAGACGAGAATCAGAAGAGAAGAGAGAGAGAGAGAGAAGAAAGATAAATAGGAGACAGAGGGGAAGAGATAAAAACAACAAGTCTTAATGAATTCTACACCACAGGCCCTTCTGCGCTCTGCACCAAGCATTTAATTTTCCGATCTGAAAAGCAACCAAACAAGAAATGAGATTAGGGCCGAGGAGATGTTAAACAACCAAAGAGGAGGTAATTGAATGAGTCAAGGAATAAACAGAGTAGACCTGTGTTCCATCATCCAGGAGGAAATTTGTTTTGGCATTCGGGGGTGATCTGAATTGCTGGTGCAGCAACACAAACACCCTCCTTGGATGATAGAGCAGAGATCAGCAGAGCACACTTCATTTTCTGCGTTTGTGGACCTCAATAGGTTTCCAGTGGATGACAAATAGACACGGACGTGTGCAAAGCTTAAGGTAATGGCTTTCTAGATTATGGATGCAACCATTATAATTATGCCAGTTCTTCAACGGGTATTTAGAGGGAATCACTGTCAGATGCCGAAAGCAGGAGAGACTTCAATTTTCTGTTTCTGAAATAGCTTATATTTGTTTAGTAGGGGTGTGGGGGCTTCCTTCTCCTGAGCTTCTGGGTATGTGTCACATTTGTGATGGACCACTGCCCCTAACAATCTCCCGGGCCTGAGGGCCCCAGACCGCCTTGAAAACCTGGGACTCCAGCGGGCTGCCACACCCACTCCTGCACCCAGCTGCACGGGTCACAGACCAGCTCATCTCCTCTCGCTCAGCCCCACTGGAGGTGCCCTGGAGCTGGCAGAAAGCACAGAGCCAGCCCAGGGGAACTGGGACAGAAGACAAGGAGAAGAGGGGGGGGGGGGGGGGTAGGTAGGTAGGTAGGTAGGTAGGTAGGAACGAAGGTAAGAGGGGTGGGTTAGGGAAAGTGCGGCAGCGACAATCGGTCACTTAACCGAGGAACACACATTCAGACACACACACACGCACACACACACCCTGTGGAGACAGAGGTCAAAGACCACACCCCTCCCTTTTCCTGTTGCTTGAGTGCACACCTGCCCGTTCCCTGGAACACCTACGAACACACACACACACACCCACATACACAACCATGCATGCGCACATGCAGACGCACACACCGACCAAATGTATGCATACACACCCACGCCCCACACACACACACACACACGCACACACTCTGACCCCGCTATCTAACGGAAATCAGAGTCACTGATACAGAGACCAGGACCACACGCCACCCGTCCCCATATGGCCAATCCCTGGCCTCTGATTGGCTGGTCTAAGCACCATAACCTGGACTCGGCTCTATCTTATTGGTTTAGGACTCAGTAAACTGTGGAAGCACACAGGGCCACCCTCACAGAGGTTCCTCTTTACTAAACCAGACTATTCAACCTGCCTTCT